>CM053509.1:92441262-92708962 GCA_028627145.1 Eidolon dupreanum | reverse complement strand
TTCTTTCTTTCTTTCTTTCTTTCTTTCTTTCTTTCTTTCTTTCTTTCTTTCTTTCTTTCTTTCTCTTTCTTTCTTTCTTTCTTTCTTTCTTTCTTTCTTTCTTTCTTTCTTTCTTTCTTTCTTTTCTTTTCTTTTCTTTCCTTCTTTCATCTATCTTTTATGACCTTCACATGTAAACAGTAGTGTTCAGCTATTTTGTTGATTATCCTTCAAACTGGGTTTGTCTGATGTTTTCTCATGCTTGAATGCAGTTCATGCATTTTTTGGCAGAACTACAACCAAAGTGATGGTTTATTGTATCAGGGGGCACATGACATTGATTTACTGAATCCTTGTGATGTTAAATTTGATCACTTGGTTGAGTATCCCATTTCTACACTGTCAATTTACTATTTCCTCTTCGGTCATTAATAAGAATCTAGTGAGGCAAAACTTTGAGACTATGCAAATACCCTGCTTCTCATCATACTTTTTTCCTCATTGTATATGTATATCACACCTTTATTTCCCCAGTTTTATTGAAATATAATAGACAATTAGTTGTTCATTTTACATTATATAATTCAATGAGTTTTTTTTTTCAATTATAATTAGCATATAATAATAAATTAGTTTCAGTTGTACAGCATAGGAATTAAACTCAAGTGATCACTAAATCTAGCACCCTTCTTCCCCTTTACATATATATTACAACATTGTTGACTATTATCCTTATGCTACACTTTATATCTCCATGTCTATTTTGTAACTATCCATTTGTACTTCTTAATCCCTTTGCCCATTTTAACCATCTCCCAAATCACCCTTCCATCTAGTAGCCCTCAAAGTATTCTCTGTATCTATGAGCTTATTTTCATTTTTGTTGTTACTGTTGTTTGTTTTGTTCTTTAGATTCTACAGGTATGGGAAACTATGTGGTATTTGTCTTTCTGTATCTGACTTCATTTAACGCAGTACCCTCTAGAGTCATCACAATCTCTTCCTTTTAGTCTGTGTGTGTCTTTTAATCTGAAGTGAGTCTCTTATAGGCAGCACATGTAGGAGTCTTGTTTTCTTATCCATTCAGCCACCCTATCCTTTGGTTGGAGCACTTAATTATTTTCCATTTAAGGTAGTCGTTGATAGATATGTAGTTATTACCATTGTTTATTCATAATTTTGATAAATATTTTTTCTTCTTAAAGAAGTCTCTTCAACATTTCCTGTAATACTTGCTTGGTGTTGATGAATTCCGTTAGCTTATTTTTGTCTGGGAAACTCTTTATCTATGATAGCTTTGTTGGATGAAATATGTTTTGTTGTATATTCTGGGTTTTCATCACTTTGAATATTTTGTGCTAAGCCCTCTGGCTTGCAAAGTTTCTTTTGAGAAGTCAGTTGCTAATCTTATGGGAGCTTCCTTGTAGGTAACTAACTGCTTTTCTCTTGCTGCTTTTAAGATTCTCTCTTTGCATTTAACTTTTGACATTTTAATTATATGTGTCTTGGTGTGGGCCTCTTCAGGTGCATCTTTCTTGTGACTTTGAGCTTCCTGGGGCTGTATGTCTATTTCCTTCACCAGGTGAGGGAAGTTTTTTATAATTATTTTTTCAAATAGTTTTTCTACTTTTTATTCTCCCTCTCTTCATCAGATACCCCTATGACACTGATGTTTTTACACTTAATTTTGCCCCAAAGACTCCTTAAATTATTATTATATTCTTGACTTTTTTTTTCTTGCTGTTCTGATTGGGTGATCTTGGCTTCCTCATCCTTTATATTGGTGGTTTGAACCTCTTCTTCATACATTCTGTTAATTTCCTTTAATATACTCTTCATCTCAGATAATGTGTTCTTCATTTCTGACTGGTTCCTTTTCATAATTTCCATTTCCATTTTTATGTTTTTTAAATCTCTTTGTTAAAGTTCTCACTAAATTCATCTATACTTCCCCCAAATTCACTGAGTATTTTTATAACCAGTGTTTTGAACTTTGCATCTGTTAAGTTGCTTGACTTCCTTATTTCTGGATCTCTGTTCTGCTCTTTCATATAGTTTCTGCTTCTTTGTCTTCCCATTTTGGCTGCTTTTCTGTGTCTATTTCTATGTACTAAGCAAAGCTCATTAGTCTCTCAGGCTTATTAGCATGGCTTTGTGTAGTAGGTGTCCAGTGGCACAGTCCTGAAAGAGATTCAGCTGCAGGCCAAGTTAAGCCCCAGACTGTGCACTTCCAGGGCTACCTGTTAAGATTTAGCAAGCAGTCCACAGATGCTGTGCTTATAGTTGCCTCAAGAGGCCATGCCAGAAACCAAATTTAGCCCCCACCAGTGTGGATCTTGGAACTTGCTTAGCAAGTTGTATGGGACTTGCCAAGGACACAACTGAATGTGACTTGGATATGGCCTGAATTGGGGAGGCAGAGTTTCAGGGAATCATCTGGATGGAACAATATTTGTCATCCAGTTTGATGATGTCTCAGCTATGACAGCACTGCATCCGCACACTGGGATGGGAGAGGACTCAACAGAAGAACATTGGATACAGACAGCATTTCTACCTGGGAGAAAGCCTCGCCTCTAGCCTTTACTCTGTCAACTCAGTGTCCTTCTGTAAGTCCCTGGTGCCCCCAGAGTAGCCTACCCAGCACTGGTGCTCAGAGAGAGCAGGTCCATCACTGCGAAAGTCTGTGGACATGGCCCCTTTATGAGGCATTGGCAACTGCCACAGCCTCTTGTCCTCACCCAGTCTGCATCTCCTCTTGTTACAGGGTGATTTCTTATTTCTCTCCCTAGTTGTAGGGCTTGTTCATCTAGACCCCAGGTGACTGTGCTTGCTGTTTACTCTGTGTTTCTGTCACAACTTTGATGTGGTCATAAGAGCAGATGCGCAAAGCCTCTATCATCCACACCATTTTGACTTCTCTCTATACCATATCTCCTCTATCCATTCACCTATTGATGGACACTTAGGTTCTTTCCATACCTTAGCTATTATGAATAATGCTCCAAAAAACACAAGAATTCAGATAACTTTTCAAGATACTGACTTGCTTTCCTTTGGATATATACTCCAAATGGGATTTCTGGATCATATGTTAGTTCTACTTTTACTTTTTTGTGGAAACTCCATATTATTTCCCATTGTGGCTGCACTAATTTACAATCCCAACTGTGAATAAGTGTTTCCTTTTTTCTATGTCCTTGTCAATACTTGTTATCTTTTGTCTTCTTGATGATAGATATCCAGATTATCTCACTGTGGTTTTGATTTGCATTTCTGAGGTGATCAGCGATGCTGAGAATGTTTTCATGTACATTTTGGCCATGTCTATGTCACCTTTGAGAAAATGTCTATTTAGTTCTTCTGCCCATTTTTAATTTGTATTTTTTTAATTATTGAGTTATGTGAGTTCTTTTTGTATTTTAGGTATTAACCCTTTATCAGATATATAATTCGCAAATATTTTATCCTGTTCAGTAGGTTGCTTTTTCATTTTGTTGATGGTTTCCTTTGTTGGCAGAAGCTTTAAATTTTGATGTAGTCCTACCTGTTTATTTTTGATTTTGTGGTTTTTGCTTTTGGTGTCAAATCCAAAAAATTATTGTTAAGGAACTTACTCCTATGTTTTCTTCCAAGAGTTTTATAGTTCAGGTCTTATGTTCAAATTTTAATACATTTTCAGTTGATTTTTCTGTATGGTGATATATGGGGGTCTGATTTTATTCTTTTGCATGTGGCTGTCCAGTTCTTTCAACTACATTTATTGAAGAGATTATCCTTTTCCCATTGTATATTCTTGTTTCCTTTGCCATAAATTAACTGACCATATATGCATGGGTTTATTTCTGGGCTCTTTATTCTGTTCTCTTGGTCTATGTGTCTGTTTTTATGACAACACTACACTGCTTTGATTACTGCTGCTTTGCAATATACTTTGAAATAAGAAATTGTGATGCCTCCAGCTTCGTTCTTTCTCTAGATTTCTTTGGCTATTTGGGGTCTTTTGTGGTTCCATACAATTGTTAAGCATTTTGGTCCTTATCCTATAAAAAGTAGTAATATTTTAAGGGTTTAAAGCAAGCTCAGATTTTCGAAAAATTACTCTGGCTTCAAAATGGAGTGAGGTTTCAGATTGGGAGGTGTCGGATAAGTTAGAAAACTAGAGTACATTTCTGAGTGAGAGATGAGATTGGTTTATTCCATGGTGGGAACAGAATGGAAAGAGGAAATGGGTGACCAGAGACAATAAAATGTAGGGAGATTTTTGACCCTCCTTATTTGTTTCCTATCAGATCTATCACCAAGTTCAAGTAAACCTCTTTCTAAGGGGAATGTTATTTTCACATAGAAAATATTTTTCTTATTGACATGTTCATAAATACATTTTCTTACAGTTTTGAATATTGCACCCAGTACTATAGAAAGGGAAGCTATTTATTAACTTGTTCCTGGCAAGAACTCTAGTAACTCTTTTCTGATATTTGCCCAGAACTCTCCTGAAACACTCAATAATGAAAAAACTCATTCCAAAGGCTTAGTTCAACAGCTCTTGAACTTTAGTGTGCATCAGAATCACCTGATAAGCTTGTTCAAACAAGGTTACTAGGCCCAACTCCAAGAGTTTCTGATTCAGTAAGTGTGTAGTGGGGTCTGAGATGTTTTCATTACTATCAAGTTCCCAGGCAATGCTGATGTTGCTGGTCCTGGGACCACAGTGTGAGAATCACTAGTTAGAAGCAGTGTAGCCAAGAGGTGAGCTTCCTTAATTTGGCACAAAACTCGTGCCAGTGATGTAACTTGGGTAAGTTACTCACAAGTCTGTGCCTTTGTTTTCTCATCTGGATTTTGATGAAGATAGTGATAAGGAATGTTTATAAAGCACTAGGATAGGCACACAATGAAGGTAGGTTAGTTTTTATAAAAAAAGAAAATAAATTGTATATGCCTAGAGTATGCTTCAATTTTTAGTGTAAAGTGTGACAGACAGATAGTGCTTTCAGTTCATTCTTGGAAAATGCTAGTTAAAATTCAGTGGGATATCACAGAGTAATTCTTCAGTCAAAGCGTTGGAAGGAACCCGAGCCCTGTTCCTTTTCCACTTCCTCAATTCTGATAAATTTCTAGTAAGATTGCATGTTCGGTTATTATCTGCCTATCCCCTACCCTCTGATCCCTATTACTTTGGCATGTGCCTGCCCCTAGACAAGGTATCACATATGAGAAGTTGGTGAGAGAGGCAGAGTGCTGACTCACCCATGTCCATAGCTGACTGCTCTTGGAAGATATCTATGTGCAAGTTTTCCCAGGTTGCACAAGCCATAGGATTTCTGAAACAGATGAAAAGCCTATCTCTGCTGGCTGTTGGCTGACCTTAAAGAGATGGTCATGGTGTGTCGAGAAGACACATGGGGAGGAGATAATCCATGGGAGACCCATCATTTGAATGTTAGCTCCCTCAGATTCTTTAGCAATAAGCAAAGCAAGTTTCACCTACACATTCTACCTCTGAAATTTGCATGGATTAAGCCTTGGATACTCTTTGCTTAGAGCTTATACATGAGAATTTAGTTGTTTTCCAAAGCAACCCAAGGAATTATGGTGGAAAGAAAGTGGAATCAGAAGGCAAGTCAGTTTTTGCTGAAAACACCCTTCAGTTAGCCTGCAGGTATGGGGTGAGTCTGAAAGAGGCAGGGTGCAGTCAGCCCACATTCACTTTTGAGCTTTTGAAGACTGCGTGAAACCCTAGCTGTGGGCTGAAGAAGAGAAAGTCGGGTTCTATAATTAGAAGATCTCTTTGATTGTAAAGTTAAGTTTCAGGCAGAGCATATATGCACCTTTATTTGGGTTTTCAGGAACTATGCTTTTTTTGGGTAATGTCCAAGCATCGTGAATCCTTCCTGGAGTGGCCCCTCACCATGTAGTCAACGTTCATCATTTATTGAGTGCCCGTGATAGGAACATCTTTAAAGTTTGTCATGGCTCCAGCCTAAAGAAGTTGTGAGGTTTTTTTTGTTTGATGGCCCCTGAATATTGAAATATTTGTGTCCTTGCTTCTGCCAGGTTCCTAAGCTGTCCTACCCCTAGGGGCAGCAGACATCTTATTCCAAGACATGATTTCTCATCCTCCTTTGAGTGTTAGGGCTTGAGTCCAAGCAGAGTTCTTGCAGGTGGGCGCAGCCTGCCCAAGCAGTCTCTGGGCAGGGTAAGGATCCTTGGAGTCTGTTCACCTGGGATAGAACCCCAGAGCAGAGCAGGTGATAGTTATCCTGGCCAATCATGGCTCATGAGAGACTGAGATATGTAAGGGGAGATGTAAGCAAGCAGCAGGGCCTGGAGCTTCTGAGAATTCACTGGTGAGGCTCAAGCCAGAGACATCCCATGCTTCATTCTTTATGTAATTAATTTTCACCTCTGTGATGGTGAGGCCCAAGTTAACAAAAGGTCATTGGGGGAGATGTCAATTATCTGAATGTTAGTAAAAAAGGACATTTTCTTATTATGATCAAAATATAGTTAAAGCTTCCAATGGTTTGAGCCAAGGTGAAGATTTGAGAATATCTAACCTATTATCTGATATCTATGATGATGCCCACTTAACAACAAGTTCATCTACGGCCTAGAAGAGAAACCATAATTCACATTATTGTTTATTCATGTCTCTATTTATCCCTCAGTTATCTCCCATCCCAGGATATAAATACATTGTGTATCTTGAATGCATGGACAGATGGTTCATGATCACTGATGGGTGGATTAAGTGCACCTTCCAGGGGAAGACTGACCCCAACAATTTTCTTGGAAGCATAGGGAAGCGGAATACCCAGTCATGGTATTGCAAGGTGGTTACAGGGCATCTTGGATATCCATGCACAGCCCTGGGGGCAGTCAGAGTCCCTCTCTGCTGGCCATTCCTGACCAGTGGCTCATTTGTGTGTTCCAATGGGCAGTTCAACCTGCAAACATTCAGTGAACATCCACTATGTGCCAGAAGTACCTAGGTGTGTGGGATACTTCAGTGAACAAAACAGGGAAAGATGTCTGCCCTCTCTTCTCGGGGACGGAGGTAGTTACGATGAACGCAAGAACACGTTATCATCCATCACACATCATAATTGCTCTCCGTGGGTTAGACTAACCACCAGGGGACAGCCTACCCCGTGGGCTTAGCTGGGGAGTTCATCCCGCAGCCAGGACCTCCAGTCTTCTAAGTGCACTTATGGCAGCTGCCCCTCCGCCCTGGGGGATTTTGCTAAGTGTGGAGCCCACGGTTGGGTGTCAGTCCCGATACAAGGGGACACTAGAGGAGCCGCATTTAGGACTTATGAAGGATAAATTACTGCTTCACTCTCTGCCACAGCCTGTCTTCTCCGCAGAAGGGATCGCCGGTCCCAGCTAACAGTGGGGCAGCTTCTTCAACAACTAACTCCCCAACCCTGAAATCCAGGTATGGGTGGGGGAGGGTCCTGAGTGGGGCAGGTGATCCATTTTTTCAAAGGCTCGTGTGTCCTCTTTGGAAAGTTAAGGCTAGAGATAAGCAATCATTTTATTAAAACGTTTTTCAATCATATTATCAGCCGCTGTTTTAAACATCTCTTAGTCTGGATAGTTAATAACAGAAACCTTAAACATTTTTCAACAACATCCTGAACAAACGATTTGCCAACAAGTATAGTAAATTCAAGGAGGCAAATTAGCAATGAGTTTCTTAGATGGCTGCTTATAGAAGACACAGACAAGGTTAAAATTTCTCATTCACTCAATATTGTTTCTCGTGAAAGGCTGCCAAATGCTCTGTCTTATAATTTTCTTTTTATGATAGTGGCTTTTTGTTTGCATTGCTTAGACATCTAGATATGGGCAAAGCAACTTTTCCCATTCTATTTCAGTTCGCAAAGTGCATTGATTTTTAATTTCCTGGAGTCAATTTTCTATGCAACCATATTTTATTCAGCATAAAAAGTAGTGCTGATTTTAAATTTATAGATTTGTTTCTCTAAGGAAAAGCATAAGCTAGAAAGAAAGATAAAAATTTCATTTGATGAGGTTCTAATGGCAATGAGGTGTTCAATTATACTGAATCGTTGTGTTCTTATCCAGGACAGTCCATTTATGAAATGATATTTGTCCACTTTGTGGAGAGAGAACATTTTCCAAGGAATCAAAAAAAGTGGGAATTTGCTATTGTCTTATAAGCCTCATGTGAGAAACAGGGGGAAGCAACAATATGTAGAGTTAAAGTTTTTCATTTATATATGTAAATGAATATAAATATATTTAAATTAATACATTAGTCATATCATTATGTTGCTTTGCAAACTTTTTCTTTTTGTGTTTTGCTTGTCTTCTTTCATTGTCTCTCTCAAGATCCCTCCCTGACTCCTGCACAGTTCTGACAATAAGACATAGACTGTGGTTTTCATTGCACACCTGTACATGTATACAGGTAGTGTTTATTGTATAAATGCTTATCTGTATGCATGTATGTGAATGTAGAGGGCTTTTCTTCATTGTTTTAAAAATGGGATAATAAAATATACAGTGTTTTGAACTTGGTCTTACTCCATAATTGCTCATGGAACTCTCCCTAAGTCAGTAAATATGACTCTACTTCATCCTTTTTGATGGCTGTGGTGTGGACGAACCAGAATTTATTTGATCATTCCTCCGTTAGTAGGCAATTATTTGAATTCTACCTTTTTATCACTATGAACAATGCTGCCATAAATACTTATGTCCTCACAGTTTTCAAAAGACTTTATTTTTTTATAGAGCAGTTTTAAATTCACAACAACATTAAGAAGGTGCAGGTATTTCCCATATAGACCCTCCCCCACACACGGTCTCCCCCAATATCAACATCCTCCACCAGAGTGATGGATTTGTTACAACTGATGAACCTACATGGACACCGTCATCATTCAGAGTTTATAGTTTACCTTAGGGTTCACTCTTGTCATTGGATATTTTATTTGAGTTTTGACAAATGTATAATGACATGTATCTCTCACTAGAGTATCATACAGAGTGGATTCACTGCTCTAAAAATCCTTTATTCTCCAATTAGTCATCCCTCCTGCACTTAGACCCTGGTGACCACTCATCTTTTTTACTATCTCCATAGTTTTGTTTTTTCTAGAATGTCATAGAGTTGAAATCATACAAGTTCTTGTATTTTCATTTCTGTGGGGTAAATGAAGATCGATATAGAAGATTTAGTTTTAATTTTCAATGCATTTTTGCTCACCTTTATGCTCTGTAAGTGCTGGAATGGTAAAATTACATTGCAGAGGCTTCATAGTTGAGAATGACCATGGGACTGAACCTATGGGGGAATTGTGGCCTTTGCTTGAGCTTTTTCCGATACCATCTTCTTTCTGGTTAGAATGCAGGTGGTGCTAAGACTTGCAGAGTCAGAAGAAAGAAGAAGCCTGGTTCTATAATTTAGCCATATTTTTTAGCAAGTGTTTATTGTGCATCACCTATGTTCTGATAGGAGGCTTAAAGAACATAGATATGAATATAGATATAAAACAAAGGGACGTGGTCCCTGGCTTCATGAACCATGTTAAGTGCTTTGTAGGAACAATGCAAGGTGCTGCAAGGCTGTGATGCACTAAGAGCTAGAGTGGTCTGGTTAAAGTGGTGTTCACAGAGGCCTAAAGAGGAATCAGAGTTGGCCTAGAATGGGAAGGGAAGGGAGCCTTCTGGATAGAAAGAGCCCTGGGGTAGAGAAGGATATGGCCTGTTTCTTGGAACAGAGTACAGACAGGCATGGCTATTGGCCAGCCCTGGGGACACAGAAGGGGCCAGACTGGCTATGGCCTTGTTGGTCTTTTAAGAATTTCAAACTTGGCTGTTGGTGAGGAAGGGATGTTCAAGTTACAGGAGAAAAAGTGAGAGAATCACTGTGAGTGTGTCAGGTGAGAGTTGATGGAAGCTTAGACCAATAACGCAGGACGGGATATGGAAAAAAAGTTGATAGTTTTAAGGTTTTGAAGATTATTGTAAAGTAATGTAGCAATGAAAGTCACTTTTTTTCTATCTTTACCTATATATATTTCTATTAACCTTCCTTCTTTCCTTCCTTCCTTCCTTCCTTCCTTCCTTCCTTCCTTCCTTCCTTCCTTCCTTCCTTCCTTCCTTCCCTTATTCCTCCCTCCCTCCCTTCCTTCCTTATTTTCTATCTTTATTTTTCTCCAGATTTGCCTGATGACCTTTTTAGAATAAATTCTAGAAGCAACTATCTGGATCAAAATTGATACCTATTAAAAATTTTCTGCCTATTATCAAACTGCCATTTCCAACTGCTATGCGGTGGACACTTCCACCAACACTAGGAAGTTTGAGCACTGCCCAGACCTCATCAGCACTGTGCGTGGTCAGTCTTTTAAATGTTCCCAATTAATAAATGTAAAATAAAGTTTCATTTTTATTTGTATTTTGTTTATTATGTCTATGGTTGAATTTCTTAGAATGTTGCAATATCACAAAATATTTGTTTCCCTTTAGGAGTTTTTACTTTCCTAAAACGAAATGCAGGATTGACTAAAAGGCAAAGAGAAAGGATTTAGGATGTTCCATCTTTTAAAAATACACCTCCACCAGTAACCTTTTGATTCACTCTTCTCTATAGATATAATATACACCTAGAATATGTTTAAATTTACTGTCATCAGTGAAATAGTGATGACATTGAATAGGGCTAATAAGGAAGAAGCCTCCATACCTTAACTACTATGACTGTTAATTTCCTCAAGAAATATAGTGAGGATTAGACAAGAGGATGCATGTAGAAACCCTGGTATAATACTTTCACTTAAAAAATTTTTTTGACCAAAAGCTACTTGCTTCTTTTTTACTATTTGTTCTCAGCTATTTCTATGGATATCTATAAACCAATGAACCAGCATCCTCAATTAACAACAACAACAAAAAAGTAGCACTATTTTTTTAAAAGACAGGCACACCATCAGTAAAAGCAGGTAAAATAACAGATATGGGAAAGAATTTTCACATGATAATTCATTACTAATTCAGTTTATCCTCTCACTACAGAAATGATAACTGAAAGTAGACACCATATCACGCATTGTATGGTAGGCACTTACTAGGTGCCAACACTGAGCAACAGTTGCACGAACATGTGTTCCCCTTCTCAAGTTAATTCTCATTTATCCCCCTGAAGTAGACTAGTTAGTTAACAATGTGGAAATGGGCATAAACCTATAATTAAGAAACACCAGTACAAATACCTAGAATAAGCCAACACTCTGGTGCCTTGTGTAGTCCTGATTCTTTCCATTGACAGTTGCAACTCATGGTAATCTGAAGTATTATGTGATCACTACAAGCCTAAAGTTTCAGTATCTACATGTACAATGAATGGCAGCTAATAAAAATGAGATTTTTGAGGGGAAAAAAATCATTCACTTTTCTTGAGAAAAGTACTTTTATTCCTTTGCAGTTTTCCAGAAAAGACATTGCCCCCACATCCTCAAACAGCATTTAGGTTAACACTAATCAGACTGAATGAGATTTCTGCATAGGAAAGTAAATGGAACCTTTGGCCCCATAAGGGATGTTTGCGCATAGCGAGTCCTGAAGGCTTCATGTCAAAGGTTTCAGGAAATGCTTTACCTTTCATGTTTCTGACCACTGAGAGGCAAAATCACATCTGCATTATCACACTGAAGCTGCTTGCTATGTTAGTGCCACAGGGACCTGTTGGCATCCAGACCCAGGGAATGATTAAGTTATAGATGAGATAGTGTGGAAACATCCTCAGTGAGGCAAGCATCCCTTTTCATTTCCTCGTCTTTAGTGTGCCTTTAAAATTAATGAGGAAATAGGCTCCTGTGTTAACCTCACAAGGAGCAAGTATTGTTGTCATGAACGTAAACGAGTAGAGTCACATTTCCAAATATTTATTGTTTTTTCAGAGAAGGCACATGTTCATTAGTGAGAAACACTTCTCAGGCCTGGAGATAATAAACTATTTTATCATGTGCTCCACAGACTTAGCTTTGCCAAAAATCTTGCTTTTCAATGATAAAAAGGCAGCATTCGAATTAAAGAATCATTTCTGGCCAGCTCCCAATGTCATTCCATTGGAAAAAAAAAAGAATTTCTTATTAAGTATTTATGTTCTCTTAATTTCACTTCATGGATACGGCAGAATGTCAACTGCACATGTTGATTAAAAGTAGTAACTTGACTGCTTCAATCAAGGCAAAGGGGTGTATGTTAGGATTTTCCAGACAAACAGAACAAATGGGGGAGTTTATTTAATATACATGTATATGTATATATCCATATACACCTATAGGTATGTGTATATATATTTATTATAAGGACTTGGCTTAGATAATGATATATACTTAATATGTTAAAAATATACTTTTAATATATATTTATTTGTTATGAGGAATTGACTCATGCAATTATGGAGACTAACAAGTCCAATTCTGCAGTGAGGGCTGGCAAGCTGGAGTTCTAGGAGAATCATGGTACAGATGGAGTCTGAAGGCTATCTGCTGGAGAATTCCCTTACTTGGGAGAAGCTGGTCTTTTTGTTGTCCTCACATCTTCATCTGCTTGAGTGAGGCCCATCCACACTGGGGAGAACAATCTGTTTTATTCAGTCTATCAATTTAAATGCTAATGATATCCAAAAACACCCTCACAGACATGTCCAGAAAAATGTTTGACCAGATATCTGGACTCTTGTCTGGTCAAGCTGACACATAAAATTAACCATCACAGAGAAGATACCATTTTTAACCTGGAAATGAGCCAGTCCATGAGCAAAGGAAAATGAAATGAGTCTGGAGTAGGCTTGATATTCTTTTTATATAAAATACTCATGCTTTCAGAAACCAGTACATGAGAAGGGCTAGCCAGTTAGGGGCAGTTTAGTTTGGGACATTAAAAGAAATCTCCCAAGTGGGTTATATAGTACAGGAAATTGGCCTTCCCCAGTGACTTCATTTCTTTAATTTTTATTCTAGATTAAGGAATCTCTTTGGATTGAGTTATCAATTCTGGAGAAAAAAGAAATAATTTTTAATTCCTTTTTCAACAATTTGCTTTTTCATTATTGTGTTAGTATAAAAGAGAGAGGTTATTTGGAATAATATTTTATATGGCTGGCCCTGTAAGGAAGTTAGTGATTATAAGTAAACACCCGAAAACCTGCATTTCCTAGTGCATGTCTCTCACAGAGGTTCTCCCAGGGGGTGGAACACTTTCACTAGAGCTATTGGTATGGCTCCCAATGTTCCTGGAAACTTTTGGAAATTACCTTCAGAATGTGCACTGGTGGCCTGAATGCAACAACAGTTCACCTTCATTCTGTAGGATAAGTTTGAATCTTAGGAACAGTCAAGGCTCAATAGTACCAAATCTTATTAAGAAGAATAGTCATGAAGCTGGGTAAACAATTTGAAGCAGACAAATAGACTGATATTTCATCCTTGACTTATAAACTGGTCGTGAAGTTGGATCTATAAGAAGAAGCCCACATATGTCGGTAGTACTCTATTAGGAGGTGAGGAGCTCCAATAGGTATTCAGAAACTACCATTTAACTATCAGAATCTAGCAGAACACGTAATGTCTGTGACTCATGTAATTAGTCTGATGTCCCATTTATAAAACATTCCTGCCTGACAGTTCCAGGATAGCTGGCACAGCATTTAGCAATAGGGATTTTTAATATTTCAAGGTCAAAGATGGAAAACCCAAGACACCTGAAGGTTGAGTCCTGTGTGTGGGCCCTAATTTCCTTCTGAGACTGTATATTTGAGTGTATCTGTGGTCCTAAAGTGAAGGGTGGGGAGGGGCTGGTCTGTGGAGTGATCTCAGTGAGAAATGTGTCCTGGAAAAGTTGTCGCCTTCCCTCTGCTCCGACTCAGTCCCAAGACAACCCCCAGCTGTGAGGGAGGTGGCAAATTTGGGCTCTGGCCAACAGTCTTCTGGGAGGAGGGCTTTATTATTAAAGGAAAGAGGATGGAATAGGTACAGTCTCTGTTTTTAGCAACTCTTCTTCCTCCCTTTCCCCTAAAATTTCAACATGGATACTTCTAAGTTGTTTTTAATATTTGATGAGAAAAGTGAAAACCAAACTACCAAATAGAATCTCTATTGTTTTCTATACCAGCAATAACCAATTACAAGTGTACAGAAAATAAGATACCACCTACTGTAGACACCAAACATAAAGCATTGAGGTACATCCTCATAAGAATGCAGACCTTCTTATGGGGAGAGTTCACAGCTCAGATCTGGTTACAGGCCATGGACCTCAGTTTTCTTATCACTAAAATGGAGATAGTGACATCTCCTTTTTATGGTTCTTATATGGATAAGAGGTAGTAATTATAAAGCACTTAGTATACAGGAAAGCACGTAAGAAAGAATAGTATGGCCATATTTATGAGCATACAACTCAGTTAAAATTCTCAGGGAGTAGATATTTATAAGCAAGGTTACTTGGGTTTTTCTTTGCATTATGTCAAACATTGCCTTCGTTATCCAGATAAATTTTAAGTTCCATACATGTTGCTCAGCCAATCGCTGGTCACATAATGTGCAAATGTTTCTGAATCTGCAAATTCTTCTTTAGGCACATCAGAACCCAAGTTACATTTAATGACTCAGCTATCACCTCCCGTTGCTTCCTCAGGAAGATGATTTCAGAGTTGGACAGTTCACTTAGTTGACTTAAGAAAGAAATATTCATTTTATCTCTCTCTCTCTTTTTCCCTCCCTTCAATGAACAAATTTCACAAAGGCATAGAAAGTTACTGTGGGAGCAACTTCTTTCATGGAAATGGAAAAGCAGCTGTCATTCAAACATCATGAAGTGATACAGTGAGAGCAAGATGATACACATTTCAACAATTATAAGTGTCAACCTTAAAGTTTTCCAGATATAGATCAACGAACATGAACCTTCAACATTATTCTTCTATGCCAGCAATAAACGACTAGAAAATTAAACCACATCATGAAAATGAAATATTTACACATTATTGAATAAGAATGCATAAGACGTCTATGGAAAAAAAATTAACTGTATTAAATAAAATGAGAGAAGACTTGAATAAATGGAAAGATAGACCACATTTATGAATAGGGAGACTGATTTCATTAATAAGCTAATTTTTCAAATGTTTGATGTGACTACAATGAAAATCCTAGTAGAATATTTTAGGAAACAAAAAGTTGATTCTAAAATTTTTTGGAGGAATAAAGGTCCTCTATTTTGAACAAAAAGCAAAGGAGTAAGAAACTTGCCTTAATCAATGTTTAGACATATTATGAAGTCATAATAATTTAAAAAAATCAGAAATCAAAAATAAAAGTATGATACCAAGAAAAGGTCATTCAAAAAGATCACTGGAACAAACAGAAAGCCCAGAAACAAATCCAAGTGTTCACAGGTGCCTCTTATGTATGAGGTGACATCACAAATTTACAAGAAAAGATTAGGTTATTTCATTAATTTTGATGGCAAAATTGGCTCCTTAAATTCAGAAAAATAAAGCTAGATTTCAACATCATTGCATATTGAAACAATATGGCATAAAGACCTAAATGTGAATGGTGAAACTATAGAAGAAATAGAAAAAAAATGTAGAATATCTTAGCAATTTGACACGTGGAAAGATTTTTGAAACAAGATCCCAGAAACATGAAGAATAAGGCAAAAAATTTGATGAATTTGATTATATCATAATCAGAAAAATTTTCTTCCATGAAGAATGTGGAGTCTGTTCTATGAACTTGATAGATAAATAACAGACTGGGAAATGACATGGTTAGTGTATAAATCAGAAAAAAGATTAATATTTAGAACATATAAAATATTCATAAAAATCAGTGAAAATAAAAGACTAGAAACAAAAACAGCAGCAAAGCATAATATTACAGAATTTACAGAAAGGGCACTAATCGGAAAAGATGACATTCTCAATAATAATGAGAAAGATCCAATTATTTCATTTCAAATTAGTTTATTATAGTCAAACTGGCAAAAAATTAAAATATGAATAACAAAGAGATTTTTATTTAAAATACACTTGCCATCTCTCCCTTGCAAATCCTACTAATGTAATATAAATTTATAGTTCTATTTTCACATTTAGATCTTTATTAAAAATAGTAAAATGATTAAATGAATAAATAAATGAATGAACAAACATGCAAACAAACAAGATCAAACCACAACAACAGAGACTGGGAGAAAAGAAAACACAGATAAAAGACATGAACCTTTTGTCTTTGTATCTTGGCTATTGTAAATAATGCTGCAATGAACATATAGATGCATATGTCTTTTTAAATTAGTGTTTTGGGTTTCTTCAGATAAATACCCAGAAGTGAAATTACTGGGTCTTTCTTTGTCTCTTGTTATAGCCTTTGTTTTAAAGTCTATTTTGTCTGGTGTGAGTATTGCTATCCTAGATTTTTTATTTGTTTCTAATTTGATGAAATATCTTTTCCACCGCTTTACTTTCAGTCTATGTGTGTCTTTCGATCTGAAGTGAGTCTCTTGCAGGCAGCATATGTAAAGGTCTTATTTTCTTATCTATTCAGCCACCTTATCTTTTGAATGGAGCATTTAATTCATTTAAATTTAAAATAATTTTTGATAGGTATGTAGTTATTGCCATTTTATTACTCATATTTTTAGAACTTTTTTCATCATCTTTAAAAAGTCCCTTTAGCATTTCTTATAATACTGGTATGGTGGTGATGACCTCCATTAGTTTTTTATTGACTGGGAAGCTCTTTATCTGTCCTTTGATTCTAAATGATAGCTTTGCTGGGTTGAGTAATCTTGGTTGTAAGTGCTTATTTTTCATCACTTTGCATATTTCATGCTAATCCCTTCTGGCTAGCAAAATTTCTGTTGAGAAATCAGCTGATAGTCTTATGGGAACTCCCTTGTAGTTAACAAACTGCTTTTATCTTGTTGCTTTTAAGATTTTCTCTTTGTCTTTAACCTTGGCATTTTAATTATGACATGTCTTAGCGTGGGCCTCTTTGGGTTCATCTTGTTTGGGACTCTCTGTGCTTCTTGGGCTTGTATGTCTATTTTCTTGGTCAAGTTAGGAAAGTTTTTTGTCATTATTTCTTGAAACATATTTTCAATTCCTTCTTCTCTCTCTTCTTCCGGTATCCCTATGATACAAATGTTGGTACACTTGAAGCTGTCCCAGAAGCCCCTTAAACTATCCTCATTTTTTTGGATTTTTTTTCTTGTTACTGTTCTGATTGGATGTTTTCTGCTACCTTATTTTATAAATTCCTGTTTCATCTAATCTACTGTTGATTCCACCTAAGGTATTCTTCATTTCAATTACTGTATTAATTTCTGATTTTTTTTTCTATCTCCATGTTTATGTTTTCTATCTCTTTGTTAAAGTTCTCACTGAGTTCCTCTACTCCTCCCCTAAGTTCATTGAGTACCCTATAACCAGTGTAACTGCAACTCTGCATCTGCCAGATTGCTTGTCTCCATTTTGTTTAGTTCTTTTTCTGGAGCTTTATTCTGAACTTTCATTTGAGACACATTTCTTTGTCTCTCCATTTTGACTGCCTCCCTGTGTTTGTTTCTATATATTGGGTAAAGTTCATGTCTCCCAGTCTTAGTAGAGTGACCTTATGTAGTAGGCACCCTTAGGGGCCCAGTGGCATACCCTCCCTGGTGCCAGATGCTCCAGGTGCGTCCCTTGTATAGGTTGTGTGTACCCTCCTGTTACTGTTGAGCCTTGGTTGCTATTGGCAGGTCAGTAGAAAGAATTGACCCTCAAGATAATTGTTTGTGAGGACTGGCTGGTGAGGGGCTGATCCTATGGAGCAAGATTTGCTTTAGCAGGACTCTGGTGCCTGCCAAGTCTGCCCTTTGGGTGTGTCATCCTCAGATGGAGCCCTGGAGGTACTTTGGCTCTGGTTCTGAAGCCGGCCACCAGACATGCCACCCCTGGGGCCTTCTGGGAGGGGTCCAGAATCAGGCAAAATTCAGCTGCAGCCTATGCTCTGCCTGGGGCCACCTGGCAAGAGTCACCAAGCAATCAACAGATGGCTCCCTTCTGTGCTGAGATTGGAGGTGCCTGAGAGAAGCCAAGCTGAGAACTGAGGCCGGCTGCCACTAGTGCCGTGCTTGGGGCTTCTCAGCAGGAGGTACAGAGCATGCTGAGAACAGATACTGCTTGTCTGGATTTTATAAATCTTTGATAGATTTTAGGATACTCTGCAACATGAGCCAAGACAGCCCCTTTGTATGGAAAAGCAACCAGAAGTTGCTTGGGTGAATGAGCCCGCAAGTTGGGTGGGTGGAGGTCTCCAGGAATCACCAGGGTGGGACCACTAGTGTTAGTCGGGTTGATAGAGACACAGATATGGAGCCCACCTATGTCTGCATACTGGGTTAGGGCAGGGCCCAACAAAGAAATGATGGATTCTGCCAGTACCTTTGTCTGGGAGAAAGCTGCCCCTCCTGCTTTCATCCAGAAAACAGACAACTCAGTTCCTCCCCACATGTCCTTGGAGCTTTTTTTATGTCTAGCTGCCATAGTGCTAGCCCTCTGAGCAAGTACATCTATCAGTGAGTAAATCCATGACTGGGTCCTTTAAGAGAAATGTCTGTGACTCCAGAAGCTCTCCCTGTTGTTCAGTCACAATCTCTGGTTTTGACAGCCAGAAGTTGTGGAGACTTCTCTTCTTGGCAGTGGAACCCCAGGCTGAGGAGCCCAGTGTGGGGCTGGGACCCCTCACTCTTCCAGGGGGACCTCTGCAGTAGAGATATTTCTCCCAATTCTCAGCAGCTACATGTGGGTATGGGACCAGCTTGGTCCGTGTTTCTGTCCCTTACCAGTCTTGAGGTGGCCTCTTCTGTATTGTCTTTACCTGTGGGACTTCTGTTCAGTTAGACTTCAGGTGACTCCCAATGATGGCTGTTCTGTAGTTTAGTTGTAATTTTGATGTGTTGTGACAGGAGGCAAGCATACCTACTTTGACATCTTGACCAGAAGCTATGCATTGGTTTTTAACTCACTTTTTTTTTACACTCATCACAATTTGTTAAAGTGTCCTGGTGGAAAGACATCTAAACTGTGTTCATACCTTTGCCTTTATAAACACTGAATGGCTTTATGTTCATAGCCTTGAGAACTTGTGCAAATATTTCTGAACTATGAATTCTTGCAGTTAAATTACTGCAAAATTGCCTTCTGGGGGCTTGCTTCAAATTACCTCCCCCATTCCCCTCACTCTTATTAGCACTAGATACTACCAATCTTCTATATTCTTGACACTCTGATCAGAAGGAAATTATTCTAATGCTTTAATTTAGCTTATCTGATCACCAGTATCCCTTTGAATTTCTTCCATGAATTGACTGTTAGCTCTTTGGATGATTGTTAAGAAATATCCACCCCTCAGAACTTTCTTTACTAGACAAAGGCTGTTCATGGACATCTATGGGACTTACTGTTTCATGTTCTTTTCCAAGGTTAGTGAGCACACACTGTATCAAGCATTAGACAACATACTTTTCCTGTATTGTTTCCTTTGACTCTCACTGTCATTTTTATTAGGTAAATTATGATTTAGCTCTAGTTTGCAATGAGAAACTGAGACCTAGAGGGATTAACTCACTTTTCCAAGGTTTACACACCAATGGTATTAAGTACCAGGTTTCTTAGTACTAACCAAAGGTAAATGTATTGCATAAGGAGTTAGTCTGCAATATTAATGATAAAAAAGATTCTTCTAGCATGGATGGATAATTTATTAAAGTATAATTTTTGTCTTGGGATCATATTTTTCCTCTTTCATCTCCCAAAAGGCCATACCTCAGGATCATTCTCAGAACAGAAATGAGTTGCAAAGCTGCTCCACTTTTCTGGATGTGTGTATGTGTGTGTGTTGTGTGCATGTGTATGTGATGTGTTTGTGTGTTGCATGCACGTGTGTGTGATGTGCATGTGTGTTTGTGTTTGAAACCAGACTGTTTAGGACATTGTTTGACAGGCTTTTCCAGCAAGAAGCCTGCAGACACAGAGAGACGGGTTCTTGGGACCCTGCAGGAAGTTCTGACCCTTCAGGAAGAGCCACTTTCCAGTCAGGAAACCCCAGGTGTTATGGTGAGAAGCCGTATTGGGCAGGCACAGGTCTCACAAACCTGCAGAATGGTCATCTATAGGCAGTGAGCGGTGTGGACTAAAAACCAGAATATTCTGGTTGGCATTAGGCCCCCAGGATGATTATGTGGCCCTGTGGAGAACTGGGGGAGATTTCCATAAGGATGGAGGTTGAATTTTCCACCAGCAGAGTGGAATGGGGAATTTTGACTCAGATTTCATTTGATTTTGGAAAATGTAAAGAGGTATTTCTTGCATTCTCACAGCAAAGTTTGCAAGTTCATTTTTCCTCCCTAGAATGAGCATATCTTAGGCAGTTATTAATGTATCAAAGATATTAGCCAACAAAAGATTCAGCTAAATCAAATATTTTCAGCTCAGTGAGCAAATGAGTAAATGGGTACCAGACTAATAGGCAATGAAAGTTTCATGGAAGTTTTGCATCTGTTTCCTGTTAACTGAATTGGAGGCAAAACATGCAATCAAGGTTTTATGCCAGTTAATTTAGAAAGCAATTTGGATTTCATGGGCCTCAGTTGAAGTTAGTTTTGGGGATCTCATAGGCATGAAACCATAAGAAGCTATAATGGGCTAGAAAGGCTCATAATTTCTTTTCCATATTGTAAAAGCAATAATAACTACTTCTCAAAACATTTGGAAACTAACAGTTACTCATAATCCCACTCCCAAATATAATTTGTAGCATTCTATTAGACATTCTTTTCAGCATTCTTCCTGTGAAAATGAAAAGGATATTATATATGTGCATATGTTTATGTTAACATGGAAATATTTATATAGTAGAAAATGGTGTTTATTCTGGCACTTCAAAACATATTGCAAATTTTCTCATAAGCATTATTTCTTTTCTTATTTGGAGTCCAATAGGTATAGATCCTAGTTTCCTTAACTATTGGCTGTGGTGGGTCATTAGGATGCTATAGATGTTTTGCTACTGTAAATAATGACATAGACACACCTTTATGTAAAAAGCTACAAGTCGAAGGTAGGGCATTTTATATCCACTAATTGCCTTCCAGAAGGGCTGTGCCAGCTTTCCCTCAGCGGAATATACCACCTCATACCCTCACAGTTTTGGCCATTCTTCTTATTTTCCAGGTAGATGGCAAATGTGTATATTATTGTTCTAATTTACAATTTAAAATCAGTAATAATTTTGAACATTTTCTCATGTGTTTATTAATGAGCTGTTTGGCCTCTGTTGTGAATTTACTTCAATTACAGCAGGCTTATGCATCTTAATTGCTACATTTGATGTATAAAGAAATCACAGAAGCCCATTTCCTTAAAATGGATTTTGTCTTCTCACAGGATAGGAAAAGAAACTTAAGATTTTAAAGGAATGGCATCTACAGTTTCGAACAGCCCCTTTCTGGGTCTTGCTGAGTGCCAATTCACATCCTGGCTCTCCTCTGCAGGTGTTTTTTGTGAGCTCTGGCCAGTTTCTGGCTCCTGTGGCCTCCCTTGGGTCAACCCAACCCCAGCTGGTTGGAAGCCTCTTTGAGAAACTGGGATTTCTATAGTCCATCAGGAAAGGAGTGCCTGGATGAGACTGCTCTGTGTATCTGAGTGGTTATCAGCGCTTACAGTCTTAAATGGGAACAGAGACAAAAGCCCTATGACTCATAGCTTCCCTGGGGAGGACAGTTTTTGGTGTCAGCTTGGCTGAGCAACAGTCCCTGATCATTTAATCAAACCCTCATCTAGGTGCTGCTGTGAGGGCATGATGTAGATGTGATTAAATACATCAGATGGCTTTAAGGAAGAAGGATTATCCTGGATAACCTGAGTGGGCCTAATGCAATCAGTTGAAGGGCCTCAAGAACAAAGCTGAGGCTTCCCTGAGGAAAAATAAATTCTGCTGTGAACAACAGCTTCAGCCTCTGCCTGAGAGTTCCTGCCTTTTTACATGGCCTGCCCCATGGATTTCAAACTTGCCTGGTCAGACCTCCAAATCAAGTAAGTCAGTTCTTGTGACAAACTTCTCAATGTATATCTCCTGCCGGTTCTGTGTCCCTGGTTGAACCCTGAATGACACACACCTCAGCACACTTGCCATCTGCCTCCCTTCCTCTTCCCCTCCCCCACTGTACTCTAAAAGGACTTATCCCATCCTCCAGGTTTCTCTGGAGCCATGTGGACAGACACAGCATAGAGAAGTCAATTACTAATAAGAAACCACAAACCAGAAGACATCTTAAACATTTCTACCTGTCTCCCTACCATCCACCATTTCATTAGAAAAGTTTTCAAACTACAAAAAATTTGAAAATGTTATAGTAAACACCTGTAGAGTTTAGATTCTACCATTAACATGTTATGGCACTTACCTCATCTGTTATGTATCCATCCACGTATTCTATTCATCCATCAACCTGTCTTATTTTTTGATGCATTTCAAAGTACATTGCAGACATTAATACCTTTCTAAATACTTAAGCATGTATATCCTTAGTTAGAATATCATTCTAACTAATTGTGTATAGCTCTTCTTTTGAGTAAAATTTTATACAATGAAATGCACAAATTTTAAGTGCACCATTCAGTGAGCTTTGACAAGTGGATTCACCTGTATGACCTGAACTACATCAGTAGGACATTTACATCACCTCATGTTTCTTTGCAGTCAGTCCTTTTCTCACCCTACCAGAAGAAACCTGATATGATTTTTTTTCCCTCTATAGATTAGTTTTGCTTATTTAAGAAACTCACAAATATGGAATCATGGAGTGTATACTCATTTGTGTCTGCTTACTTTCGTTTACATAATGTTTTTGAGATTCATCTTGCTGCTGAGTATATCAGTTGTTTGCCCTGTTTTGCAGTTGAGAAGCATTTTGTTGCATGAATATATCACAGTTTTATACATTCTCCTATTGATGGATATCTGAGTTGTTTTGGGCTATTATGAATTAAGCTACCATGGACTCGTTGTATAAGTCTTGTTGTGGATATATGTTTTTTTATATGTCCTGGACTAATATCTAGGATTGAAATTGCTGTATCATAAGGTAGGTTTTGTTTAGGTTTATATAAAGCCACTGAACTTTTTCTCAAAATGGTTGTACTGTTTTACACTCTACCAGCAGTGCTTGGGGGTTCTGACTGCTCTATAGCCTCACCAACATTTCATATCGTCTCTTTTTTATTTTTTGCTATTCTGTTATGTAGTGATATTTCATTTGTGGTTTTAATTTACACTTCTTGGTGACATAATGTTGATTCCTTTTTCATGGTAACACCGTCTTTTGATCCTGTGTTTACAAATCCCTAATCATCTCTACCTGCAGTTTTGTAGAGGATAAGGGTGACCTGGTCAAGAATTACATTTTGAAATTCTGTCTTAGGTGGTGTCTTTATGATGCCTAAGTGAAATTCTTGACTCCAGTGGGGAATCTGGAGACAAAAGGCCTTATACAAATACCAAATTGCCAGCAGAAGTGGCATCCTAAAAGGGCAATGGAGTCCTAGTCTGGAGTTGGGCGAGAAAAAAATGAGAAAGGAGACCAATGGGATCATGTGAGCCAGTGAAGATCATAGAGATTTGTGAGAACCAGGGGGATTAATGAGATTTCTGGGTGTCTTGTAAACTTCCATGCATCAGCAGTGGGTTGTGTAGAGATATCTTGGGCTAGGCTAACTATTCAGGGCAACAGATTATTTTTTCCTTATGAATTATTGTGTAATATTATGAAATAAAACATTGAACACTTTTTTGTTGTTCTAACTGTTAAAATCTTCCCCAGTCTATTGTTAAAGATTCCAGCTTCTTAAACAGTGACTCCTCAGTGTGGGCATGGAATTATGATGGTGGTTTTTTATATATTAATTGACAATGTAAAGAATAACCCTTAATGTATCTATCATTCTGCCATTATTGACAATTATTGTTAAGCAAAGGCTTTAAGTTAGAGAGATAAATCTGACACAGACACTCAGAAAACAGAGAGCTTTGATTGTCAACATTCTTTAAAGCAGAACTACAGGCCAAGTTAAGCACTTGGATGGAAAACAATTTGCCTTTCTAACCACTTTGACCCATTTGCCTACAGAAGAACATGGATAGGAACTGTTGGATGATGACTCTACTCCAAGTAAAACATTATGTAAAGTTGGACTTTTACAAAAGATACGAAACAAAGGGTGATTTTTATATTTTAAATAAATTTTGTTACATAAGAGTTCACTAGAGAATTCATTTAAATTTCAAGTCCTTCTCCAGTCAAAACATAATTTGATTATCAAAATTCATTAGGTGACTGATTCTACCAGGCAGGCACAGTCTTAGAGTAAGAACAGGTCCTCCTCAGACACTGTAGTGACTTCTTCTCCCTGAAGACATGACAGCATAAGCCAACATACAGCTAGGGACACCACCTGGTTTGTGTTGGTCTTGTGTGGCTGGGCAGAGCCATGTGGGACTGCTATAGACTGCATCCCCTCAAAATTCATATATTAAAACTTAATTCCAGAGTGATGTAGTAGGTGGTGCAGCCTTTGGGAGGTGAAGGTCATGAGGATGGAGCCTTCATGAATGGGATTAG
Organism: Eidolon dupreanum; assembly: GCA_028627145.1. Taxonomy (NCBI): domain Eukaryota; kingdom Metazoa; phylum Chordata; class Mammalia; order Chiroptera; family Pteropodidae; genus Eidolon; species Eidolon dupreanum. Next base: position 92,684,269 of record CM053509.1, on the reverse strand, counting down.
CGCCCTTATAAAAGAGGCCCAGAGAGCCCTCTTGTTCATACCATCATGTTAGGACATGGCCATTTATGAATTAGAAAGAGATCTCTCACCAGACACTGAATCTGCCAGTACCTTGATCTTGGACTTCTAGCCTCCAGAACTGTAAGAAATAAATTTCTGTAGTTTAAGCCTCTCAGTCTATGATATTTTGTTATTATAGCTCAAACAGTCTAAGACAATGACTCATTAGGTCTCTTTCATATTTAGTATTGTCTACACACCAGTAACTGAGGGAGTTTGAGAGGGAGTAACTGATTGACTTAGCTTAGGCTTTCATAACAAAATACTACAGACCAGGTGACTTAAACAGTGTGAATTTATTCCTCATAGTTCTGCATGCCAATGGTCCTATGCCTGATTTGAAGCAGCCTGAGCTCAAAGCAGGCCAGAGGTCCAGGGTTCAGTAGTCAGGAGACAAGGCTGCAGCCCTCTTGTCCTCAGAGGATGGCCATTAGGTAGGTGTTCTACAGTCTCTCTAAACACCCCTAGGTGCCACTCATGAACCCCACCCCCCATATTTGGCTTCTTTCCTTTCCCTGACTTGCTTCTTGTCTCTTTCTCCTAGTTCTTGGTCACCTTCCAATTCCTGTATACAAGTCAGCTTTGGGGTACCCAAGACATCCACAATTTAGATTCCGAAATTATCAAGATATTGCCTCTCTCTCTCTCTCTCTCTCTCTCTTTCTGGAGTATTCTGAAACAAATCCCAGACTTGAAATGATATTCCATTTATGGATCTACTCCAGGGGAAATATGTAACTATCTCCTTGATATGATTCCCACATTCGTTACCACAGACTTGTTTACCTTCCAAACCTTCTTTGTCTCACCTACAAGACCAGATTCCCATGTGTACTAACTGGAGGTGAAATGGGAACATGCCAATTTGTTTACCATTGTTATTCTTTTAATGCATAAACCTAGGACTTCAAGTTGTGAGTGGGTGTGATTGAGTAAGAGGAGAAAATTTCCTTAAAAAATATTTTATTAGGCAAAAGATGAGGAATAAGAAAAATGTTATTCCTTATCAAGCAAGTCCAAACCGTGCCTCTGGTAGGATGAGCACTGACTGGAGAAGATGCAGAAAAAGACATCAGTTGGCACCAGTGGTTGCTTTCAAGGGCATCATTTTGTAAAGGCCAGTTTCCCTCATTGTCTACATCAGTAGGGTGATATGACATTGCCGCTTCCTTCACATACGACTCTAAGAAGTGAGTGTGGAATACCACCACTTTCTCCTTCTTCAACAGACTTGAGCACAATGTTTTCAGTAAAAGCTAGGTTCCTTGCATTCTGTCTCTAGACTTTCTTTTGCTGTTCAGTTTGGTGGTGGGAGAGAGAAGTATGCACTAAAGGCCTTCTGATACTTTAACTAATGGAATGGACAAAATTCTCATCAGCCTTATTCTCTGGTTGGTGGAAGGGAACACAGGAGATTGGACATGCATGGTGCCCAGACCTGCAGGCTGTGAGGCCTGCATGCAGGGAACTCATAATAACTGAGTAATTTCATCTCTAAGAGCCACTGAAGCCTCCTGGGGCAAACTGAAAGCAAGCAAGATGTATGTTCTCACTTTATTTCCACCAGAAGTCAGGGAGGAAGATAGAGAAGGAAAGTAAGTGTTCTTATTATCCCTATTTCATAGTTGGGGAAACTGAGGCCAGGAATTTATTGATGGAGGCTTATCAGGTTATGGTGCTGGGAGGCCATGCATGTTTTACCAGTTTTTGAAATATGCACTTGGATCTGTATTCTTCATCGTATGTTTACCCCCTGTTGCTGCCCCAGGGGTAAGCATGGGATGAGAGGGGCTGGCAGCCTGTCAATGGAGGTCCTTGTGCAGTGGGTAACTTGTGTTCATAGGGAACATTTGGGGAATTCCACACTGGCTCTGGGTGTTATGTGTGTGTTGGAGCTTTCGCAAGAGGGGCCACTTCACAGAGACGCCAGTGGAGGAGGAGCAGCTGAATGAGGGCTATTGTGTGTCGAGTTCTCTGCTGATTTATGAGCCCTCCTTCATATCATTTTGCATGATCCATGATGCAGCGTGGGAGGAAATAAAAGGATAGGTTAGTGAAGAAGGTAAATGTGGTGTCACCATAGATGAGCTAGGACTCTGGAAGATGCGCCAGTGCCAAAGACTTTGAGACCAGCACTGTTTGCAACACCTGTGGGTGCACAGAGCACCTGGCAGGACTGGGGGCTGCCCCATGAACAGAGCTGGCCCTCACTGCACTTGGCTTCTCCTCTTGCTGCCTGATTCTGGGTGCTTCCCATCCCTCAGAAGGTGCTGTCCTCAAGGAAAGATGGACCCAAACCAAATATGGTTTGGAACAAAGCATAAACAAACAAGACAGTGAAGAAAGCAACCACGGAGGCAAATTTAAGTTAAAAAGATGTTTTGTTACATCAATTTTTATTCAAAATAATTTACAAGATTAGCTATTTCAAAACAAAGTACAATTTAGTCCATGAGAAAATGAGCTAAGGTTGGGGGGAGGGGTGCTCACATACAATGCAGTGAAATGAACACTTTATCCCTCTAAGAACTCACAACTTGCTCTGTACTCAGCTTGGGGTCCTGGCAGACCATGAACCTCTCTCTGTGCAGTCCATATGGACTTCTGTGTGTTCTGTGGCCATCAGAGAAAATACTGTCCCTGGACATGAGGGAGGGGCATGGAACACAGTGCTTGGACCCCGAAAGTCATGATGAAGTTTATCCTATTCTCTGTTCTGCAGACTCAAACATATCATGTTGTGAACTGCCACTTGTTGCCATTTTTAAGGTCCAACTTCACCAGACTGACAGTTGCCATCTGTTAGGGGCTGAATTGTAACCTCTCAAAATCCATGTATTGAATCTCTAACCCACGCGACTTGGAAATGGGGCCTTTAAAGGTGGTTAAGGTGAAATGGTGGCCCTTATCCAAAGTGACCAGTATCCTTATAAGAGGAGGTTAGGACACAGACACACAGAGGGATGATCGTGTGAGTGCTCAGAGAGAAGAGAGCCATCAGAAACCAGCCCTGCCCATACCTTGATCTCAAACATCCACCCTCCAGGCTATGAGAGAATAACCATCTGTTGTGCATTCGTTGTGGCTTCTGATAGTGTCATGCAAATACACTTCCTTGTGCCAGTTCCATCTTCTCTATGAAGTCAGGAAACTGGATTTCAGAATACTTGGATTTCACTGAGCTGCCTGTCACTGGTGAGTTTTTATTATTCTCTTTTATATTATTATGCTTAGAAAGATTTATTAATAATTAATTTTCCATTTTTTAGTCCTTCTTTTCCTTTTTATCCCATCTTTATTGAAATATAGTATACAACTAGTTGCTTACATTTACAGTATACAATTCAATGAGTTTTTTTTTCAATTATAGTTGGCATGCAACACACCAGCCTCAGTTGCACAGCATAGTGATTAGAGATCTGTATAACTCACAAAGTGATCACCCCACTAAATTTAATACCCCTCTGCCCCTTACATATTTATTACAACATTATTAACTATTTTCCTATGCTACACTTTATAACTCCAGGCTTATTTTGTAACTATCCATTTGTACTCTTAATCCCTTTGCCCTTTTTCACTGTCCTCCCAAACCCTCCTCCCATCTAGTAGCCTTCAAAATATTCTCTGTATCTATGAGTTTATTTCCATTTTTGTTGTTGTTTATTTTGTTCTTTAGATTACACATGTATGTGATATCATGTGGTATTTGTTTTTCTCTGACTTATTTCATTCAGTGCAATACCCTCTAGGTCCATCAAGACAATATCTTTGTCCATCCCCTTCCTTTTAGTCCATGTGTGTCTTTTAATCTGAAGTGAGTATCTTAAGTAGGCAGCATATGCAGAGATCTTGTTTTCATATCCATTCAGTCACTCTATCTTTTGTTTGGAGCACTTATTTCTTTTCCATTTGAGGTACTTGATAGGAATGTAGTTATCACTATTCTTTATTCCTGTTTTTGATATATGTTTTTTCTTCTTAAAGAAGTCCCTCCAACATTTACTGTAATACTGGCTTAGTGCTGATAAATTCCTTCAGCTTATTTTTGTCTGGAAAGCTCTTTATCTGTCCTTCAACTCTAAATGAAAGCTTTGCTGGATAAAGTATTCTTGGTTGTAGCTCCTGGTTTTTCATTATGTTAAATATTTTGTGCCTAGCCCTTTTTGTCCTGCATAGTTTCTTTTGAGAAATCAGCTGCCAGTCTCATGGGTGCTGCCTTGTAGGTAACTAACTGCTTTTCTCTTGATGCTTTTAAGATTCTTTCTTTTTATTTAAACTTTGGCATTTTAATTATGATGTGTTTTGGTGTGGGCCTCTTTGGCTTCCTGGTTTTGGGGACTTTCTGAGCTTCCTAGGGTTTTATGTCTATTTCTTTCATCAGGTTAGGGAAGTTTTCTATTATTATTTCTTCAAATATCTCTTCAATGTCTTGTTTTCCTTTAGGTACCCAATGATGTGGATACTTTTACCTTTAATAGTGCTCCATAAGCTCATTAAATTATTATTATAGGCTTGATTTTTTTTTCTTGCCATTCTGATTGAGTGTCTTTCCCATCCTCTATGTAGGTCATTTGATCCTCCTCTTTATTCACTTTGTTTATTCCACTGAATATACTTCTCATCTCAGATAATGTATTCTTTATTTCTGACTGGTTCTCTTTTGTAACTTCCATTTCCATTTTCATGCTTTTTATCTCTTTTTTGAAGTTCTCACTGAATTCATTTACACTTCCCCTAAGTTCATTAAGCATCTTTATAACCAGTGTTTTGAACTCTGCATCTATTAGATTGCTGAAGTCCATTATTTCTGGATCTCTATATGGTTTGTGGGTCCTAGGCCTGGCTGATCCAAGGTCTGGCTGTGATCCAGGCTCATGACTAGGAACAGGACCCTGGATTTAGAATGTTACATTAGTGTAGTAAGGTGCCTGCACCTAAAATATGTAGGTATAATTCATCTTATTGTATCATGCATGTGTGGCTGAATGCCACTATTGTACTCTGATATGCATGGAGCCCATGCTGTCCCCTGGGAAGAAGAAGGGGAGAAGAAGAGGAGCAGAAGGGGAGCACAAGAAAAGCAGAAGCAGAAGTGCACTTCCCACAATAGAGCTGCACTCCCTGCAGTAGAATCGCTCCCCTGTGATAAAGTTGGTGCCTGCCGTTTTGTTCAGCCCCTCGTGCATTCTTCCAACTGGGCATCTTACCGCTGAAACCTTCCCTTCTCGATCAGCTCAGCGCTGACATGGTTTCTGCTTCTTTGTCTTCCCACTTTGGCTGCCTTTCTGTGTCTGTTTTTATGTTCTAAGCAAAACTTCTAAGTCTTCTGGTCTTATTAGTATAACTTTATGTGGTAGGTGTCCAGTGGCACAGTCCTGAGAGGGGTTCAGCTGCAGGCCAAGTTCAGCCCCAGCCTGTGCCCCTCCGGGACCACTTGTTAAGATTCAGCAAGCAATCTACAGATGCTGTGCTTATAGTTGCCTCAAAAGGCCACAGCAGAAACCAAGGCCAGCTGCTTCCACTGTGAGTCTAGGTACTGCTCAGCAAGGGCACCTGACTGACAATACACCTGGATGTGATTGGGTGGGCCCGTGAGTTGGGGGAGGTGGAGTTTTAGGGAATCCTCTGGGTAGAGCGACCTGTTATCCAGTTTGATGACATTTCTGCTATGGCAGCCCTGAGTCCACACACTGACAGAGGGGAGGGCTCAACAGAGGAACAATGGATACTGGAATTTCTGCCAGGGAGAGAGCCTTGCCATGGTCCTCACTCTGACAGCTCAGTGTCCTCTGTAAGTCCCTGTGTAGCCAAACTGGCACTGGTGCTCAGAGCAAGCAGGTTCGTCACTGTGATGTCCACTCACGGACATGGCTCCTTTAAGAGGCGTCTGCTGCCGCCACAGCCTCTATTCCACTTAGCCGCAGGGGACCAGACAGCCTCACACCCTTACCCCATCCTATCTTCTGCCATTGCAAGGTGATTTCTTAGATTTCTCCCTAGGTGATTTTTCCTTGCTGCTGCTCCTTGTTTCTATCACAATTTTGATTTGGTCGCCAGAAAGATGAACAGAACCAGTATCATCTATGTAATATTTTCCCCTCTCTCTATAGTTTTCCATTTTTATATCTAAATTTCAGAGCTTTTGAGCAGACAGAAATATTAGTTTTGTCACTCAAATTTGATAAAATTTCAAAATAACACTAATTTCTCTGTCAGCAATGTTAATGGTAAAGGTCTGATTCTTTTTGGGTTTTCAAAATATTAAAAATGGCATGTGAATGCCTTTTACTGCCTTTCTGGTTTCTCAACTATTGAAGAGCCTTGGCTATTTTAGGTCAGGAAAGGTAAAATCAGAGAAAAACCCAGAACAAACAAGTATGTCAATAGCTGAGATCTTTTGGAGACGACTTCACACTCAAAAGGCATAAGGAATTAAGGATTTGTTGTACTCACAGGTTCCAGAGAGGAAGGCCCTGCACTCTCAAAGGCCCATGCATATCACTGGAAGCTGGGTTGAGATTGGTTGACAGAAAAACAGGCTGTGAGAGGACAGTGGGCAAGCATCTTCTTTGGAGTCCTGGGCAGGGACCCCACTTTAACTATACTAGGTCAGAGAAGGAGAAGAGGAGAATGGGGGACCTTCTGAGATGGATCCCCCCAGACACATGGGAGGAGGTGGAGATGGAGAAGTCTCACACAGGTGGGCAGGCTTGGGCTATGGAGCTGCATTCCATCTGTTCCTGGCTTACCCACATAAGTCACTCCTGAAAACTCTGTTACTGAGGGCAAGCTGTTCAATGAAAAATATTTCTATTACTATTTTCCCATCTTCCTGATTCCTTGATTTTTATTATGTATGTTGTATATTTAAATATATTTGTTAATCTAAAGATAAAAGGCCTTTCAAAATGAAAAAGTGACAAGCACTTATTTTTTTAATTGAAAATTTTTAAAATTTATTTATTTAAATTAGTTTCAAGTATATAGCACATTGGCTAGACATATATATAGTTCATAAAACTATCCCCACAATTGCTCCCTTCTTCCCCTGACCCTCCACCTAGCCATCATATTAATGCTAACTGCATTCCCTCTGCCATGCTCCCCATCCCTATGACCAACTATCAACTACTAATTTGTACTTCTTTATCCATTCACCCCACTCTCCCAGCCCCCCAAACCCCTCCCCTCTGTCTGTCAACAAGTTGTCCACTATATTTGTGAGTCTGTTTTTGATTAGTTTGTTCTTTTCCTGCATATAAGTGAAATCATATGGTATTTTTCTTTCTCTGTCTGACTTACTTCATTCAGCATAATAACCTTTAGTTCCATTCATGTTGTTGCAAATGGTAGGATTTCATTTTTTTTAATGGCTGAGTATTATTCCATCATATATGTGAAGCATAATTTCTTTATCCAATCATCTGTTGATGGGCATTTAGGTTGTTTCCATATCTTGGCTATTGTAAATTGCGCTGCCATGAATATTGAAGTGCATAGATCTTTGTGAATTATTGTTTTAGTTTTTTTTAAATAAATACCCAGAAGTGCAATTGCTAGGTCAAATGTATATCCATTCTTAATTTTTTGAGAAATCTCGACCGTTTTCCATAGTGGCTGAATCAATATGCAATCCCTTCAACTATGTATAAGGGTTCTCTTTTCTCTAGATCCTCGTGAACACTTGCTGTTTTTTGATTTACTGATGATAGCCATTCTGACAGGCATGAGGTGATATCTCATTGTGGTTTTAATTTGCATTTCTCCAATGGTTAGTGACCTTGAGCATCTTTTCATGTCTGTTGGGCATCTGTATTTCCTCTTTGGAGAAGTATCTGTTTAGGTCTTCTGTCCATTTTTAAATTGGATTGTTTTTTTTTTTGTCATTGCGTTGTTCTTTATAAATTTTTGGATATTAATTCCTTATCAAATGTATCATTAGAAAATATCTTCTCCCACATAGCTGGTTGTCTTTTTGTTTTGTTGATGGTTTCCTTTGCTGTACAAAAACTTTTTAGTTTGATGTAGTTCCTTTTGTTTATTTTTTCTTTTGTTTCCCATGCCCAAGGAGATATATCTGTAAAGAAATTCCTGTTAGTAATATCAGAGAGCTTACTGCCTATGTTTATGTTCTAGAAGTTTTATGGTTTCTGGTCTTACATTGAAATCTTTAATCCATTTTGAGTCTATTCTTGCATACGGTATAAGAAGATGGTCCAGCTGCTGCTGCGGCTGCTTCTTTTTCTCCTTCTTCTTCTTCTTCTTCTTCTTCTTCTTCTTCTTCTTCTTCTTCTTCTTCTTCTTCTTCTTCTTCTTCTTTTTTTTTTGCATGTATCTGTCCAATTTTCCCAACACCATTTGTTGAAGAGACTGTCTTTACCCTATTGTATATGCTTATCTCCTTTGTCATATACTAAGTGAATGTATAGGGGTGGATTTATTTCTGGGCTCTCTATTCTATTCCATTGATCAATGTATCTGTTTTTATGCCAGTATCGTGCTGTTTTGATTATTGTAGACTTGTTGTATAGTTTGATATCAGGTAGTGTGATACCTCCAAATTTGTTTTTCTTTCTCAAAATTGCCGTGGCTATTCAGGGCTTTTATGGCTCCATATAAATTTTAGGATTATTTGTTCTAGCTCTCTGAAAAATGCCATTGGTATTTTGATAGGGATTGCATTGCATTTGTAGATCGCTTTGACTAGTATGGCCATTTTAATGATGTTGATTCTTCCTACCCTTGAACAGGGTATATGCATCCACTTATTTGTATCTCCTTCAATTTCTTTTTTCAATGACTTACAATTTTCTGAAAACAGGTCTTCTCCCTTCAGGTTAATTAATTCCCAGGTATTTTATAGTTTTGACACAACTGTAAAAGGGATTATTTTCTTAATTTCTCTTTCTGAAAGTTCATCATTGGTGTATAAAAATGCCACTGACTTCTGAATATTTATTTTGTAACCTGCTATTTTACTTAATTCATTGATCAATTCTAACAGTATTTTTGGTGGAATCTTTAGGGTTCTCTATATATAGTACCATGTCATCAGCAAATAACGAGAGTTTTACTTCTTCCTTTCCAATCTGGATGACTTTTATTTCTCTTTCTTGTCTTCTTTCTGTGGCTAAGGATTCCAATACAACATTGAAGAGGAGTGGCAAAAGTGGGCATCCTAGTCTTGTTCCTTACCTTAAGTAAATGCTTTTAAACTTCCCCTATTGAGAATGATGTTATCTGTAGGTTTGTCATATATGGCCTTTATTATGTTGAAGTATGTTCCCTCTATTCCCACTTTATTGAGAGTTTTTATCATAAATGGATGCTAGATTTTGTAGAACGCTTTTCTTTTTCTGCATCTATAGATATGATCATATGGTTTTTATCTTTCGATTTGTTAATGTGGTATATCACATAAATTGATTTGCAGATATTGAACCAACATTGCATTCCAGGAAGAAATCCCACTTGATCATGGTGTATGATATTTTTAATGTATCACTGAATTCTATTTGCTAATATTCTATTGAGGATTTTTGCATCAATGTTTATAAGAGTATAGTTTTCTTTCTTTGTAATGTCTTTGCCTGGTTTAAGAATCAAGGTAATGGTGGCTTCATAAAAGGAGTCAAGGAACCATCCCTCTTCTTGAACTATTTGGAATTGTTTAAGAAAAATAGGTGAAATACTTCTTTGAATGCATGTTGGGTGGCACAGGGACTCTGGGAGTCTCCAGGGTCTATTTGAGTAAATTTCCCTTTACTACTGCAGTGTCAGTTTATGTGCCAAAGCTATCTCTGTGGCTCCCAACTTCTGTTCAGAAATGACAGCTTTCTTTGTGGGCCAAGAACTCCACATGAGTTTCTGTTTACATATGTTCACTTGGATTTAGTATGAGTAGTTGATTCATCTAGTCTGTGATGACGTAGACAGTCTTGACTCTGGGAGCCCGGGCCTCCAATCTAGGTCCAGTGAGGAATGTCCAGCCTGGGTTTCACAGGCCTATGACTCCATTGTAGTTTCCCCTGTATAAAGACAGGCTTGTTGCTGTGGGAATAGATAACACTTGACATTGGTTGAGGGAAGACAGGGTTCGATCCATGGGCCCAAGCCACGGTATTTCTTAGGTAATGAAAGAAAAATACTGTGGATCGAGGTCTGAATTCTACCTCCTGGATGAGGTGAAGGGATTGGATATGCAAGCCAAAGATACCACGCTTGCTTCTCAGAGAAATTCCACACATGGAGACTTAGTTCTAGTTGTCCAAGACTAGAAGATTCTAACCAGAAGAAAGAGTGACCATGTGGTTGAAGCTTTCTAATCTACTAATTTTCAACAAAGACAGGCTTGGTGGCTTTGTACCAGTGTTCCATTGTATTAGTGTTAGGAAGAGAATGGCTTTGTGTCAGGGGCCTGAGTCTCCAATCTACATCATGTGAAGGGAGGACAGTACATTTACCATGAACGAAGTCTCCTTTGTTTTCTGTAAGAGTAGACGATTTGGGTCTGTGGGCCAGGCACTTCCCAAGAGATTTTTTTTCATAGGATCTCAGTTGTTGGTAGTGTAAGTCTTTTGCCTAGTCTGTTCAAAATGAGACAGTGTTAAGCTTGGAACCATGGCCCCCGGGAGTCACGACCAAATCACATGACCACCCCTTGGTAATCACAAGAAACTGGCCTTTATGGAATACAGGGAGACCATAGGACACATGGGGCAGTGTAGTGCTTCTTTTGGATGAGGAGTGTATATCACTTGATAAAATTTACATAAACACGGAGACACGTCATCTCTGTGTAGCAGATAGGGGCTGACATAGCCTCCTAAGTGATTCCCAATAGAATGTCGTGTCTACCCCACAAAACGTCCTTGAGGTCAATGGTATATGTGGCCAAAGTATAATCTTTAATTTGCTTCAGGATTTGTCTGCTGTCAGGAACGTGCTTTGGGGCATTGGAGGCGGCTGTGGCATATTGGCCGCGTTGAAACCTGGGGGCTGAGTGTACTTTGAGGAACCAACTGGAGAGTTGGGGATAAATAGCCAACATTTTGCTGTATTCTTGGTAAAATGCTGAGTCGTTGAGAGGATACCTCTTGTGGCAGAAACAACGGCTGCCTCAGATTCCTCTCTTGGAAACCTCAGACTACAAATTCTGAGAGGGACTGGCTTAACGACCATAACATAAAAGTAGAGATATTGACAAGGAAGGATTTCCTTCAGCTGTTCTGGAAACTCTTTGTTTTGGCCAGTAGAGGAGAATGAGGTGGAGGACACCTATAAATCTCATAGCAAAAACGTGAGAATCTCATGATATTCACATGCCTCTCCGTGAGAATCACGTGACCATCAAGAGATTGGCTTGAGGGCAGCACTGGGAGATCACATGACATTGGGTGATGGTGTGGCCCTCGCTTTTGATTTACTCTTCTCCATTCCTTGGTAAAATTCATATAAACAGTGAGAGAAAGAGTGTCTGTGTGGAAGAGATGTCCCCGCCATGGGACCTCACTACCTGTCTATTGAAAGGTCAGTTTTGCATGAGAAGACTTTCTTGAGAACAGCAAGGTCAGCTACCAGATAATAATCTTTAGATAACTGGCCTGAGGTTTCAGCTGTGGTCAGGCAACCTGCTTGAAGGAAATGGGAGCGGCTGTCGCCCATTAACCCCGTTAAATTGGGAGGCTAAGTTTGCTTACAGAGGCTATTTGAGAGTGGTGGAAACAGCAGCTGCCGTATTTCTGTATTGTATCAAAAATGTTGAGTCATTGTGAGCACAACTCAAAATGGCTTCAGGTGCAACTCCAAACCTTCTTGGATGCATTGGTTTTGTGGCCCCTTGGGAGGGTTTCCCCCATGAGACAAGGTCAGCCACTGCTTTTGATTGCTCAGGGCTACTCAGTGAGAACTATAAGGGGATCCGCTGATTGTTTTTGCCGACGCTGGACCTATTCTGTCTTCCTCCTCGAAAATTGCACTTTTTTGAAATTAATCAGTATAGCTATTCAGGAAAACAGTTATTTGGATAGAATCTCGAATAGTGTTCTAATTAAGGAACCAAGGTAATATATTTCATGACAAGAAGGAGAACAATTAATCTGTAGAAGTTAGGCATTATATTTGCAAGCAGTTTTTTGGTACACAATGTTCCTTTAGGCCAGCGGTCACCAACATTTTTGGCACCAGGGACTATTGCTCCTATGAAAATCTAATGCCTGATGATCTGAGGTGAAACTGAGGCAGTGATGCTGCTGGGGAGAGGCTGCAAATACAGATGAAGTTTTGCTTGCTCACTTGCCTGCCTCTCACCTCCTACTGTGTGGCCCAGTTCCTAACAGGCCACAGACCAATACTAGTCTGTGGCCCTGGGGTTGGGGACCCCTGCTTTAGGCCATTCCAAAAAGTTATTTTGTCCTGTTTTAAAATTCTAAAGATTTGAAGCATAAGATGTGCAAGGTAGTTCTTTTGGCATGGTAGCTCCATTTTAAAATGTCTCTGTTCATATTATTTGTCATATTTATTATAGTAAATATATTTCTCTAAGCCTTTTCCATTCTTTTTGTAACAAGCTAGAATATGAGCAGTAGAAACATTGTGTTCCTGGTTTGCATGAGAAAACATAAAAAAAAAAACCCAAGTGTTTTCTTTTTTTGGAGTGTTCTATATTTTTATTTGGTTTAAAAAACCAGACCTTTAAGATATTGTTTTGTGTATTTTTTCACCAACATTTGGCCAACTATTCAGTTATGACATATATAAAGAATTAGGAGCAAGCTTTCTTAAAGTCCAGAAAATAACACTATATGAGTAAATGTATAGGAAAATACATATATCAGAGGTGGAAGGAAAACCCTGGCTTTGCCATCCAAGCTCACACACCCTAGGTGGGCTGCAGGTGGTGATGAGATTGTGGTGCTCCTGGGGAGAGAGAAAATTCTAGGTTGTCCAATATGAGAGGCTTGTCAAACCCTCTAGGAATGCCTGATAGAAATGATTGAGATTGCCACCTCTAATTTGAGTTCCGATGGCATATTCATTCACGTGTGTGTGACTGGTGAAACTATGCAACTAGCAGACATCATTCTAGGGCATGATTTTCAAACCTGAGATTAGTAGAATCCCCAGAGGGCTCAGGAGAGCGCATACCATGGGGCTCCATCTGAGGTTCTCATGTAATGGAAGAAGGGCTGCTGTTCTGGGGAGAGCACTTGGAGAACAGGGATTCAGGGTTCTCCTAGGCAGCACAGACACACACTATCTCCCTGTGTGTGCCTCCAGCCTCCTGAAATTGGCAAATTGGGGGCCCAGTGGGGATGGTTTTCCCTGCCGCCCTCCCAACAGAACTTCTGGTACCAAACACAAGCCAATCCAAAAATCAGTTTTTAAAAAAACTTAGGAAAGATTTGCAAAGAGGAGAATTTGACCATGAAGGCTGGTAAAACAGACTGAACTCTGGCAGACAGGTCTCTTTCTAGAGAGGAATATTTTCATAAACTAACAGAAGTCATCCATGGAAGTAATGGGACAGGAAGAAGCCCCTTGTACTCACAGAATGAGTAATAACATCATGGCATGAGAAGAAATGAGAAGGAACAGCAGAATGCAGGTGCCTTGCCCAGCTTGCTCAGGAGGCCATGGTCTGCTAGAGATTTTCGAGTCAGACCACCCTGTCTAGGGCAGGGAAGATTCTCATTCTGTAGGTCTGAAGGTGCATCTGTACATTTGAGTCTCCTCAACAGTGTTCCAAATCCTGCTTGATTTGAGTAATCTGCCTGATTCATTTCCCAGCACAGCTGAGAAAGCCTAGTGAGAAAACTCTTGTCTTGCTTCTTTCCTGGATCTTATTGGGAGTCTGCGTTCACTGATGTGGGTACATCCAGGTAGCATTTCTAGTGGCCTCAATCTCTTAGCAACATTAGCTTTTTATTTTCCAGTTTAACGTGCCATGGCTCCCTGAGGTTGGCTCTGCCTTCCCATCCTTGGAGGACTATGGGTCTTCTGTGTTCCTCAGAGGAATGACTCCCCAAAATGCTGAATGGGGAGAGGGGATGGCTTGGGAACTAAAGATCTGATGAATCATGGGGCCATGCCACATAGAAAGTAAGCATCTCATTTCAAGTTGTGTTCTTCACTTATCTTGGCGGGCTCACTCACTCAGGAAGCCTGCTGAGCATGTAGAGCTGACTCTCAGGGCTCTGTGCCAGTCCTATGGTAAGCATCGCTCTGGTTCTTGTAGGAGGACAGAGACTCCAAAGGGAAGGCCAACTCCATTTAGCTCAGGTGAGGAAAATCTTGCTGAGGGGATGGTCCCCCATCACCCATGCCATGGATGGTTGTGGAACACGCTGCATTCCTTCATAGGCAGAGTCAGGTGCAGCCGGCTGCTGTCTACCACACTGTAAAGAAGATTCCTTCTAATGGTGAAATACAGAACTAAATTACCTTAAAGTCCCTTCTGATTCGGATTTTTAAACTTGTTTCTATGCAAATACCTACATTTACAAAATATAAGCCATTGAAACAATTACTTAAAAAATAATAAAGACTGCTAGCATGACAAAACTTAAAGGATGGCAAACAAAGACCTTAAAATATATTAGGAAACAATGAAAAGGTCATATATAAAGATAAACCCTTTTAAGAGAAATAGCCAAAATTTTAGCACATCAAAATGGAGAATGTTTGCCCTCCTGTGGATTTTGCCCAAGTGAATGTAACTCCTCATAGGATACCTAAACTTATAGAGTGCGTGCTTTGTAGTTTATTTTTAGTTGGTTTCCTGGGAAAATTGTAATTTTCATTCTAAAGTAGTACATTTTAAAGTATAATATTTTATAACAACTTGTAGCTAAAACAGTTTTTCATGGAAAGGAATTTAAGATTTTATTATGGAAATCAATGCAGAAGTATAAGTTAGTTTACTGAAATTCACTTTGCAGACATTTCAGGAAGAGTTAATTCCTAAAGCCGTTTGGAGAAACTCTGGACTCTGGCATCAGCCCCTGGAAACCAGCTTCCAGGCATGGACTGTCTCACATCATGGGTGCTTTTCTGCAACTGGCTGGTGTCACTTCATGGACTGTCTGCAACATGGACCTTGAAACCCATGTACATAGTTGCCTCCAGATACAAATGCTGTATACAACTCTTGTAAAGACCAAGAATGAAGCTGAATTTTATTTTGGATAATTTTGTGGGTCTTTATTGAGAAAGGAGATGATTTGGAGAGAAGAGGTCAAAGTAAGCCTTTAAGACACTCTAAACCATTCCAAATTAATGTTTCCTTCAGCTGCATGTGTCCCCCAGGATACTCTGGTACTTCAAGGAGGCCAATCCCATCAAAAATCCTTCTAAAGTATCCATGCAAAAACCCTGCAGACAGATATTTATAGCAGCTTTATTCATAATTGCCAACACTTGGAAGCAACCAAGATGACCTTCAGTAGGTGAACTGGTAAACTTTGGTACATCCAGACAATGAAATATCATTTAGTGCTAAAGAGAAATAACCCATGAACCCAGGAAAAAGCATGGAGGAAACTTAATTACTAAGTGAAAGGAGCCAAACTGAAAAGGCTACATACTGTATGCTTCCACCTATTTTACATTCTGGAAAAGGCAAAACTATGGAGATAAAAAATCAGCAGTTGCCAGGGCTTTAGCAAGAGGGAGGAATGGCATATCGAGAATTTTGGGAGCAGTGAAACTATTTATTATGACACAATGATGGATATATGTAATCATGTCTAAAAAAATCCTTCCAAATTGAAAGAGGGAGCTTGGCAGAGCTTTGTCCCCATGACACATGGGTGTGCAACATTCCTGTTCAACTAGCCATAGTGCTCAGACTAGTCACAGGGACAATTTGCCTGACTGTTTCCTGAATCCTGATATACTTGGAACTCAAAGGACAGTTAAGGAAGTTTACCCAAGTGACATTCAGAAGTGTAGGGAGTGATATCTTCGAGTACTTTCAAAACTCAGACCTCCTGGCATTTCCCAGGACCTCCATCCTTGCAGGCCTCAGGCATAAGCTTTAGGAGATGGAAACAGCATAGCCTGCCAGACAGCCAGGTGTGGTCCCTTGGCTCCCAGGCCTGACAGTTACAGCACCACAATCTCTGACCACCTGGCTCCCTTCAGCCCCACACCTGAAACCCCATACCTGCTGGCATTAGACTCCAATGCCTCGTGCTCTGATCACTAACCTGGCTCCCGAAGACCAAGGAATCAGCAGCTTGAATCTGTAGCCTGCAGAACAGACGCAGCCTAAGGCTGTGACGTGGTTGTTGTTTTATAGCTTTTGTTTATTTTTTTTTTCTAGTTACAGAGTAAATATGTGTTCATGGCAAAAAATGTTTTAAAAATAGACAAGAAAATGGATCTACACTTGTTTGGGTTGACTCACCTTCAGCAGTGGGGGTCAGTTTTAGAAGCACCATTCCTCTGTTTACACGTCTTAGAATAAAGGCCATATCCCTCCTCCTGGATGTGATATCTTCCCTTCCATGCTCTCCATCTCAGCATTATTCTCTGTATCTATAAACTTTGTGGGGTTTTTTGTTTGCTTATTATTTTTTAAGATTCCACATATAAGTGAGATCTATGATATTTGTCTTTCTCTGACTTATTTCGCTTAGCATAATACCCTCTATTTCCATCCATGTTGTTGCAAATGGTAATATTTCATTCTTTTTTAATGACTGAGTAATACTCCATTGTATGTATGTACCACTTTTTCTTTATCCAATCATCTATTGATGGACACTTAGGTTACTTCCAGTCTTGGCAATTGTAAATAATGCTGCAATAATGTGGGGTACCTATATCTTTTCACATTAGTGGTTTTTTTTTCTTTAGATAAATACCCCAAAGTGGAATTGCTGAATCATTTGGTAGCTCTATTTTTAATTTTTGTATCATCCTACCCATTTCCTCATAATTCCCCTAAAAGAGACAGTGGTTCTTGAATTCCTCGAAAGAAATCAGTTAAGTTGCCATGACTTGCCCGGTGGTCAAGTACTGAAAAATCCTTCCAGGTGGTGACTCCAGGGCCGCTGGCTGCTCACATGCTTCTCATGAACAGCTTGTGCTTGGCACATGTATCCATCTTTTGCTTTCACCTTCATAACAACCAAGAGACAAAGTTACTACATTTCCTGCTTTGTAGATGGTAACTGATTGTCAAACCACAAAATAAGTGAACCAGGATCCGCATTTCCTATCTCTCATGAATTTAATGCTTCATTCTGTGGCTATGCACTATAGACCTGACACACCAGAAGCACCATGCTAAGTGCTGAGAATGCAATATAACAGTCATAGTTCCTATCCTTGGGGAGTCTGCGTTAGAGTGAGAGGACAGGCATTTGATTAATAATTGTTTGATAAGCATTAAATTGCAATTGTAATAAGTACAACAGAGGAGAGATACAAAGGGCTATTAAAACATGAAATGGATTGGGAACTCTTCTAGGGATTCACAGAGGCTCTGAGAGGGAGGCCATGTGGAGAAGAACTGAGGTGCCTCAGCCATCAATTAGCACCAGGCCAGTTCATCCACCAGCTGAATTTAGCCACATGAATGACCCAGGCAAGACCAACAGAAGTCAGCCCACCATGAAAAATACATTGTAGTTTTGAGTCACAAAGTTTTGGGGTTGTTTTGTATGTGAGTATAGAAATCTAAAATAGAATACAATGGCTAAATAGAAAATGATATCTTATGTTTTTGCCTGTGGTCACTTGGACTGACGCACTCAGTTAAGATTTGTAGCCACTGTAACACAGAATATGGAATATTGGTGATTCGAGGCCTCGAGATTTCTAGTGTGGAATGACTGCCTCAATAAGCACTGCAAAGATGAAAGAAAAAGATCAAATCCCCACACATGTCCTTAACTCAGGGTCTTTCCAAAATGTGTTAACAGAGTCTCTTATCTCTTATTCCCACAGGGTGACAATAGCTAAAAAATTAAAATCAAAGTTAGATCCAGGGTTTTTCAAAATTATAACAGTTGAATTTAAAAGGCCCATCTGTGACAGTTAAGGATGAGAAGCCACAGCAATGAACACAGAATGGGGATCTATAGGAGAGTGAAGAAACTCAGATAGCCTGCACATAGGCAGCCTCATACCTCTTTTGAAAAGGATGCGATTTGCATACCTGAGGAAATGACTCTGCACAAGGACCGATCTACGGTTACGCTCAGATGCTGAGAGATGAATTTCAGAGACAAATTACAGAGGACTAAGATTTCTGTGGTAGTTTTAACACATGTCCTCAGATTCCATGTGGCCTCCCCTTGAACCTGGATGGGTCTCTGTGGCACTGCCTGACTTCTGGTTCTTCGATAGATGAGGACAGAGCTATGCCATTTTCTTTTGTGACATGCTCTGGGAGCCTCCAACTGTCTCTTTTATTTTTATTTTTTCCCAGTTCTATTTGGATAGAATCAACACATTACATTGTATAAGTTTAAGGTGTACAACATGATAATTTAATACATGTACATATTGTGAAATGATTACCACAGTAGGGTTAGTTAACACATCTATCACCTCACATAGTTAGTTGTGTGTGTGTGTGTGTGTGTGTGTGTGTGTGTGTGTGTGTGAACATTTAAGACTTACTCTCTTAGTGCCTCCAGCTGTCTTATAAGAAGTTTGGCTACCTTGGGGCCACGTCGTGAGGAGGCCACGTTGTGAATGGCCAGAGGGCTCCAGCTATTACAGTGCCTACCCAGGAGCCAGACTTGTGAGTGAAGATGGCCCCACCATGGCTGCCATCTGACTATAACCATGTGAGAGATCCTGGTGAGAACTGTCTGGCTGACTTTAGTCAACCCAGAACTGAGAGAAGTAATAATAACATGTGATTATATTATTTTAAGCCACTGTTTTGGGATGGTTTGTTTGCAGTGAAAAGCTTGAACATATTCTCACCAAACTATTTGCAAGATGAGGCTACTTCATATTAAGGACATCCTGGGAAATATGCTTATGAGCTGGTGCTGGGAGTGCAGGAAGCAGCAAGTGTTCTGAAGAGAAGAGAGACATCTCATCATAAGATAGAGAGGTGGGTCAATTTGTGTCAATCTGGCTAGACTATGGTGCCCTGTTGTTGGTCAAATACCAACAGATGTTGCTATAAAGGTATTTTGTAGATGTGATCAACACTTTATAAATAATTGATTTTAATTAAAGCAGGTTACCCTCTGTAATTTAGGTAGGCCTTAAGAGCAAAGAACTGAGGTACTTAAAAGAAGAAAGATTTCTGCCACCAAACTGCAACATGGAAATTCTGCAGTAGTTTCTAGTCTTCAGACTCAACTTTTAGCTAAACTTCTGGTCTGCTGGCTGGCCCTACAAATTTTTGCCAGTCTCCACAATTTTGTGACCCAATTCCTTAAAATATCTCTAGATCAATATAGATATAGGTATAGCTATGGATATGAGGGCCTTAATAGATGTAATAGGGAAGTTTGGCACATCAGCGAAATTACTGAGGGTCATACCAGAATATCCTCTCCAATAGGAAGGACATTTTACTGGTTTGCACACCCCAGCACTATAAAGGAAACATAACATTGGCTTCTTTAAAATGTGGGGGCAACCAGTTCCAAGTCTGGTCTGATGTGTGGCTTAACTTGGAGCCTGGCAGCTATGAGTAGGCTCAGACATGCGTGATCCTCCTGCTGGACTGAAGGGCATGGCCAACCATGCCTTGGAGACTCCACATGCCCACAATGTTTAAGATGCTGTGTGGGGTCTGTGGTGGTCCCATGGCATTTGGAACAGAGCAGAACCAATGCAACCTAATGGTGGCTGCAAGAAACAGCCATCTGCCAACAGTGAATTTGGAGAGGAGAAGAGCCTGAGCAGCACGTGAGGCCCCAGCCCTGTCTGGCACCTTGATCCTAGTCTGAGACCCTGGGCAGAAGTCCCATCTAAGTAGTGGTTAGACTCCCTACCCAAAGAAATTGTGCGATAATGGTGGGTGTTTTAAATCACTAAGTTTGTAGGAATTTGTTACACAACAATAGAAAACTAATATAGGCCCTAAGTGACCACACAGCCTTAGTCGCTCATTGAAAATCATGCATCTTCTGATTTCTCTTTCCTTCATATTAGGAGTTTGTACCAGCACCCATCATCAGCTGGCAAATACTGGACTAGACAGAGCCAATCACATCCTGAAAACGCTCACTCTTCACTCACCAACTCACACTCATTCTCTCTCTTTTACTCACAAACTCACCTCTCTCTCTCTCTCTCTCTCTCTATCTCACACTACTATGCCCATTTTTGGAGCATTGCCAGATCACAAGCAAGCACAACTGTGGTTTAAAGGAGAATATTCTATACCAATTGATTGAGGATAAAAAATTTTAAGCCCAGTTTACAGATGGTTCTGTACAAACTGCCAACTCAGTTCTGAAAACTGGATGAGGACACTAATTCTCTCTGAAGGTGCTTGCAAAGTGTCTATCTCTGTGATTGGCTATTGTCAATATGTAATGGAAGTGTAATAGGAAAATATGGCAACCAGGGTGAGCACAGAAGTGAGGCCAGGCCAACTGGAAGCTCATTCTTGGGGCTCTGAATCAATAGTGCACAGAAGCTGAGTCACATCATTCCTGGCAGAGCTGGTGGGGCCAGGAGGCCTGGCAGAAGAAGGAGCTGAAGTGGTGGCAGCAATGCCTCATGGAGATGGGACACTTCTCATCACGTGGTTCTGACTGTATCTGAGCTACCAACCTCTCTGCTTCTGCCTGTTCTCGAGCCAGCCCTTCAGAATGCTCTTGATTCTCTGAGTAGCTGATAATCTCCCAATAGTGTGAATTATTAACCAAATTCAGGTTGGTCAGAATTTGTGTTTAAGAATTCTGACTGGTTCAATGAATAAATGTTGGTTCCCTTCCTGCCCTTCACCATTCCTTCCCTATAAGTCTCCTTACTCTGTTAAAATAGGGTTTATCTGATTTTATCAAGACAATCTTTATAGAGATATCCATTAGTATTGTCTAAATGAATGCCAAATCAGAGGAGGGGCTGAGTAATTTCAGTACTGGCAAAGATGGCATTTCTGTACCTCCTTTGCTTGTCTCTCTGAGTGTGACATGGTAGGTGCCACGGCAAAGTTTGCCATGGCGAAGCTTTCCCCAGTGTACTCTGCTTTAATTTTACACGTGAAGGAAAGAAAGAGCCTTTTTTTGGTCACTGTTACATCTTCCTGCTTCTTCTCTGTCTTCAGAGCAATATCTGAAGAGTAAGTGCTACTTTATACACAGAGCAAAACAGTGTTTCTCAAGCAGCTGAAAAATATCAGTGTCCTACTTTGGAGATGAAGAAATTGATTTCCTTAATGGACCAAAAATGTCCTCTTAATGGAAAGAAATTGCTAGTAGATTAGGATGAAAGATGAAAGAGGAAGGTAATATATACTTAGGAGAGCCTTCAACCCCCAACCCTCATTGTTCACAAACAAAACTGGAAGGTGTCACATGCATTCTAAGTGAGCATGGGCTCCCTGGGAACCACATACCACTACAAGGGAATGAAAGGAAGGGGTCTGAGAGACACAAAAAAGAAACCTGATTTGTAAGTTATTTCCATTAATGCTTCATTGAGTAGTAAGTCCCCCATATAAATATTGACCAGGTAAGGGATTGCAAACTTTTTCTGTAAAGGGCCAGATAATAAATATGTTAGACTAAAAAATATTTTATAGGGAGGAGTATTTTACCACTGGCATTGTTTATAATCATTGGCTAATGGTAATAATAAGAACTGCATGAGTTTGCAACTCTGGTAAGTGGGGTTGGCAGCTCAGGGAAGCAGCAATCACAGACAAGGTTCATTTCTGCAATTGAGAAGTGAGTAGGGGAGGTCAGCTAGCTCCCAGCTGAGCTGTTTCACACCAAACCAGAATGCAGGCAGGTCATAGCCCAAGGGTAGGTGATATAATGTCATCATAGAGTCACAAACACAGCCCAGACCTTGAGTGAGGAATCAAGTGCTGAAGTCTTGATTGCTGAGCTGGCAGCCAGGATCTAGAGGTATTGAATAGCACCTGGAGTCAATCAGACCCACCAGGAGCCAATGCCCTGCCAACGTTCAGATCAGCTGGCCCACAGTGTCATCACTGTTTAACCTGGGAACATTCTAGTATTAGCTGGGATAAAATAAGAGCTTTGGCTTTGAGAGCAACATTTCAAGCAAAGAAAATTTGACTTTAAGGCTCAAAAATCCTTTTATTCAGTGTAACACACTAAGAGACATTATTATAAAGCACAAAACTTAATATGACCCAGTCATTTTCCTATGTGATTATTATTAAACACTAAATTACATTAGATTATGAACTGATCACTTGGAAAATAAAGACATAGAAACAGTGCTTGGCATTGCAAGGGAACTGGAAAGAGGTGTGAAAATGGTTTGAACCTGGCTGGGATAAAATTCCTCAGGGCAAGGGGCAGTGTCAGCATTATTTCTGTGTTTCTCTGCTCAGTCACAGCTCCTGGACATAATAAAAGTGACCAAATAGGTAGGAAAGAATGTGAAAAGGGCTGAAACAAGTGGTTGACATGCTAATTGTAGTAGTTTATTTTGAGAAGGGAATGTTTGGGACAGATTGGTGTTTTTAAAAATTGTGTTTGAAGAATCAACAGGGATTAAATCACAGAATCTCAGAATCTCTAGGTAGAAGGCTTGGAAAACATTATTTGTTCTGGGTTCTATCTGGTGAATATTCAGTCCATTTTTTAATAACTCCTAAATTTAAGCTAAAATCTTTCTTCCTGTATCTGTCACTCTTTGAAATGGGCGCTGACCCTTGGAATTCTGTAAGTGGAATGATACTTCTGTATGACAGTCATTTAAACAATTAAGCTCAGCATTGTGTCTCCCATTCTCTCATGTCCAGTTTCTCCAAATATGCCTGTATGTTAACTTGCCTCATGGTGGCCTCCTTATGTCCCTTTGTCTAGTTTTGTCTCTGTTTCTGAAAGTGCAGCAGTTTCTAGAACTAAACATCTAACATGAAATGTCTGACCCTTATCAAGCAGAGAGTGTTGCTTATCTTTCATGACCAGATTGGTGGGTTGCAATACAGTGACATTCAGAATGAGCTGGGAGATCCTTGGGCCCCCCGCCCCTCAAGTTCCTGATGGAACCAGTGTATTGGGGCCACACATTGAATGTGGCTGCATACTCGGCTTCCTCAGCTGCATCTCACTTGTAGCTCCTCTGGGTCTGCTGGCGATGAAACCCCTCAAGACAATTTTTCAAGTGGCCAGGTACAGTCTATCTTTATTTGGTACTTCTTCAATTGATTTACTGAACTGTGGGAGGTATTTCTGGGTGTCATCTCAGAACAACTGTCACTACCCACCACCTGGATGAGCAGTGGATTCAACCCCACTGGTGCCCATTTATGAGCTGGTCAGAGGCCCCAGATATGTGTGGCAGTATTTAGAATGAAAAGCAAGGCCTTCTGACAGTTTCTCTTTGGATTTTGTGCAGAG
The DNA here is from genome assembly GCA_028627145.1 of Eidolon dupreanum. NCBI lineage: Eukaryota > Metazoa > Chordata > Mammalia > Chiroptera > Pteropodidae > Eidolon > Eidolon dupreanum. The sequence goes on along the minus strand of CM053509.1, from coordinate 92,660,675 downwards.
TTCCTGTTGGTCTTGGGTCTTGGAGCTGAAAGAGCATCCGTGGGAGTGGAGAATTTTAGTGGCCAGTATCAATGCAAAAGTAACATGTATGTGTATATTTTGTCCTAAACAGTAAAAATATGTCATACAATATGTATTCTTTGAGCTTTATTCTTAATAAATAGACTACCTACATTCACAAAGTTTCTTTTCATGTCATGTGGAGTCCTTTCCAAGTGTACCTTTTCAAGCTTATCTGCATGGCCTTGAGATCTGTTTATCTGTTCCTTTGATCACCCATACATGGGTGCCATGCCATGCAACTTATTGAATTCAGGATTCCAGAACTTTTACCTCAAAGACAAGCAATCTAAAATCAAAGATTTGGCCCTCTAGTTTAGTTCACACTGAATGGTCCCTTGAGTTTAGCTCCTAATTAGAGGGGAGGTTCTCAGGGAAATTTTAACCTATGATAATTGAAACTGCAAGTCATCAATATCTACTTTGGCCAGCCCTTCTCCTGGCACACATATTTTCGATACTGTGAGTTTTTAGTACAAAAAGTCATTATACTAAAAAGTCTACAAGGGACATACACTAAAAATGATTTGTTCAGTTGAAGTTCAAATTGAACTGGGTGTTCTGTATATTTCTTTGTCCAATCTGGCAACCTTAAAGTTATGCGAGTACAGGGTTGTTTTTTTTTTTTATCACTGGATTTGTTAAGTGCTTCATAGCAGAGCAAGACACACTCTTTGCTACATTGGTAATCCCTCCCACGCCCCTTGCCCTGGGCACCCCCCGTCCATTCTTGAGGGACCGGGAACATTCAAGCTCCTGGCTTCCCTCCTGCTGGGCACCAGAAGGGGCATCCTTATACTCTGGGACCTTTCACCTCTCCAAGTATGTCTGACTCACTCAGCCTCATGGAGGATAAAGGAGCTTTGTCAAAGCCAAGGCCTCATTTGCCACTTCAGAGCATCATGTCTGTTGACATTGCAAAATAGCAGAAGAATTCGACAACAGGTCTTTTCAGACTGTTCATCATGAATGCACAAAGGACAGTCCCGAGTGGGTCAGCAGCTGGCCTGGAAAGCTTTCCGGGTGAGAAATCACATCTGCGTATCCAGCCTGTTGTTTCCTCTGTGACTCAAATGGGCAAAAGCACAAGTGGCTCCCTCTCAAGCAGCTCATTCCTGTGAGGGCAGGTACTATGAGAGCCTTCCTGTGATGGCCTCTGATACCATCCCTACTCAGCATTTAAGATGAAGTCTCTGGACTTCTCTATTGTCTCTGGGACACCCCATAGACATTAGTCACTTCATGTTTAGGGAGCCTCACACTGGAGGTTCAAACATAAAGGTATCAGAAGCTTCCTGCAGCTTGTTGCATCCTCCCCACCTCTGTGTGCAAGGAGGGACTGGGCTGCTAGGAGGGGGCTTGTGAGGGTTTGGTGGGACCAGATGGGGCAGATGCCAGGCAGCAATGCTTTCTGTGGAGGGCAGGATAGGGCAGGTTGCTGCTCCTGATTTGTAGGTTATGAAGGACTGGGGACATTCCACACCCCAGGGTCAAGGGTGTGGAATGCCCCTCCAGAGGAAAAGCCTGAAGATTCACCTGTGTGAGCTCTGTCTGTGAACGTGAATCAAGTTTTAGCTCCATGGAAGTTCATGGCAATAAAAAGTTTGAAAATTCTAAAAAACTATTAGAAACAATAAATAAATAGAGTAAAGTTTCAGGATAAAAAACCAATGTTCAAAAATCCATAGCATTCCTATATATTAACAGTGAATTTTCAGAAAAGAAATGAAAAAAAGCAATTTCTTTTGCAAGTGCAACAAAAAGAAACTATAAGATATTATTAAAAGAAATTGAGGAAGACACAAAGAAATGGAGAGATAGTTCATGCTCGTGTATTAGAAGATCAACATAGTTAAAAAGACTTTATTTCCCAAGGCAATATACAGATTTAATGCAATCCCCATCAAAATCCCAGTGGCATTTTTTAAAGAAGTAGAACAAAAATCATCAGATTTGTATGAAAGCACAAAAGACCCCAAATAACAAAAGCAATCCTGAGAAAAAAAGAACAAGGCCAGAGGCATCACTCTGCCTGACTACAAATTATGCTACAAAGCAACAATAATCAAAACAGCATGGTATTGGTAGAAAAACAGGCACACAGATTAATGGAACAGAATTAAGAGTCCAGAAATAAACCTTCATATATATGGGCAAATAATTTTCAACAAAGGAGCCAAAATCATGCAATGGAATAAAGAAAGCCTCTTCAATAAGTGGTAATAAATAGTGTTGGGAAAATTAGAAAACCACATGCAAAAGAATGAAACTAGATTGCTATCTGTCACCACACACCAAAATTAACTCAAAATGGATCAAAGATCTGAATATAAGACCTGAAAAAATAAATTGCATAGAAGAAAACATAGGAACTAAACTCATGGACCTTGGACTTAAAGAGGATTTATAAATTTGACCTCAAAGGCAAAGGAAGTAAAAGCAAAAATAAATGAATGGAACTATTTCACACTGAAAAGCTTCTGCACAGTAAAATAAACCATCAACAAGACAAAGAAGCAACCATTCAAATGGAAGATATTTGCAAATAACACCTTCCATAAGGGTCTAATATCCAAAATATATAAAGAACTCATATAACTCAATAACAATAACAACAACAAAAATGATCCAATCAAAAAAATGGGCAGAGAACCTGAACAGATGCTTCTCCCTAGAGGACATACAAATGGCTAACAAATATATGAAAAGATCCTCAACATCGATAGCTATTAGGGAAATGCAAATCAAAACCACAATGAGAAACCATCTCATACATGTTAGAATAGCTGTAATCAACAGGACCAGTAATAACAAATGTTGGAGAGGTTGCAGAGTAAAAGGAACCCTCATACACATCTGGTGAGACTGCAAATTGGTACAGCCACTATGGAAAATAGTGTGGAGTTTCCTCAAAAAACGAAGAATTGACCTACCGTATGATCCAGCAATCCCCCAAAGACTTGAAAACCCATATCTGAAAAGATATTTGCACACTGATGTTCATAGCAGTGTTATTCACAGTGGCCAGGACATGGAAGCAACTGAAGTGTCCTACGATAGATGATTGGCTAAAGAAGCTGTGGTACATATACACAATGGAATATTACTCAGCCATAAGGATCTCCTCCCCTGGAAGGCTGTGTATAGTCCATTTCCTAAGTCTGAGATTTAAGTATATTTATAATTCTTGTAGTCATTTTTGTGTTTTATTACTTCCTCATACTTGTGAATTTTTCATGTCTTGAGTCTTTTGAATTTAGCTTTATAAAATTTTCCACTTGTCTCAAATGACTACAGTTTTCTTTGTTTTGTTTTGTTTTTGTTTTTGTTTTTGTTTTTGTTTTCATGCTGTGGCTTCCCTAGCCTTAGTTTAATAAACTGAATGTTTGGATTCCTAAAAAAAAAAAAAAAAAAATTGTTTCTCCTCTTTCCACACTTCATTTCTTGGAGACAGCAGGGGTGTGCTGGTAAATGTTTGACAGTGCTATGGGGGTGAGCCCTGATTTGTAGCGCCTGCCAATTTCTGTGGCATAACTATTCCCACATGGCTCATTTCAAGCTACCACTTCAGTGCTGACCAGCAGGAAAAAATCCTGACAAATTAAAAATTGGCTCTCACCAACTTATATGAGCCAGCTCCAGTGCACCATTGGCATTAGGATGGGGGTGGGTGAGGTGTGTCCTTTGGTGAGGTAAAAGAAATCAATGGTATCTACACAAAATGTATGTGACATAAGAGGTAGGCAATATTAGCAGGAAAGATTCGTAGGTGTTTCTTGATGATCTCTTCAGATCTGAAAAACTAAAGTCTCCATTCTAGCAAAGCATAGAACCTGAAGAACTTTTTCTGGTCCTTACAAACCTTTTGTCCCACTGAGGAGATAAATGACAGATTAGTTTGAACGAGATTTGGGAGGAAATAGGGGTAAAAAAAACATAAGGTCAATAGTGAAGGAAGCCAAGGATGAGAGGACAGGAAGGAGGGTCCCACTAGTAAGTGGAGATTGTGGCACGTCTATCAGCAACCTATAAATGGAGTAGAATCACAGACCTCTAAAAGGCTGAGTCCGGAGAATGAAATCAAGATAGTTTTTCTAGACAGCTGTTACCTTGACACATTGTAGCACCCTTAGAGTAGAAGGGAGAGTCAAGGCAGAGTCCACCAGCCACAAGACATTGGAGAGAGTTGTGGGATTTGGGGAAAGAACCACCCCTGAATTGAATCACAAACCCCAGAACTTTAATGGAGCCATCCAGAGGCCTTACTCTCACAGTAGTCAATGACATAAGCATGATAATATTGGATTTAAAATGGTATCCTACTCAAGTCTTAAAGTCCATGTGAATCTGGGATTGTGGTCATTATTAGAAACCCCAGAAGGTCAACATCTATGTGGCTTACTCAATGCTGAGCAAACAGATTAAGGCAGATGAGTACTGTGCTAAGCTACATGCCACAGTTCAATGACTGCCTGGTGGGGATGCTGTCATTTTGAAGGTTAGGTAAGGAAAGGGCAACCTCCATCACTCCTTAGAGATGTCTCCTTTTGGATTTTCCACTTAGAAAGATTCCTAAGGGTCTTTTTTGGAGTCTCAGATAACTTGTAGCAGCTGAGAAAGAAGATGATTAGGAATGAAAACTATTGTATGGGCTGGAGTAGTTAAGTATGTAAAAGGGATAATATTTTATAAAAGATTTTCAGACCTATCTTGTGAATGTTTTTTCTCTGAAGCTTCTCACCCTGCAAGACAATGGTTTCAGTATGCTGGAGAAAGGCAGAGACTAGGTATAATCAGCTGCAGCTCAGCTGAGACTGTAGATGATGATGATGATGATGATGATGATGATGATGATGATGATGATATCACAATGATGATGTAATGGCAATGATGGTGATGGTGAGGATGATTTTGAGTTCACATCCAGATGATAGGCTCAGAGCTAGCTATTTCTGAGAAAGAAAAAAATTTCTAAATTCATTGAGCATATCAAAAGATAAGCTTGGTGGAATAAATCATGAAGTTTTACATATAGGTGGTTCCAGCCAGAAAAAAGAGGAGGAAGAAAAGTTTCTCCCCTGTCCTGGAACACTGTGGGAAGAATGGGTGATGGATGAGTCAGCACAAGTGGAGGAAAGGATGGGAAAGAATGAATTCTCAATGTGCACAGCTGCATGCACCTACACGCACACATGTGCACACACACCTTTCCTTCTTCATGTGTGCCAACTCTCTGTGCTACCACTATGGCAACTAAATAATTAATATGGATCCTTTTTTTTTAACTCCATACAAATTACCAAGAGTGCATTATCAGATCATTGTTGAATATGTAGAAGTTTTCAAATTGCCTTTGTGTCTTGTGTTCTGTAGACTCCAGATATTTGTTTTGAATGATGACTAACTGTCCCCTCAGAGAGTTAAATCCTCAGAAGTTAGTTCCTCGGGCCCATCAAAGCACCCACATGACTTCTCTTTTCTGTGGGGAAGGGAACCAACTAAACATCCCATTTTATTTTCAGCATCTAGTGCAGAATCTATCACAGAGCTGTGGTTGCACAAAGCACTGGTTTAAGAGGAAAATGGTCCTTAGCTGCATAATCTTCATCAGCAATCTGTCAGTTTTTGAAACTGGCTGATTTTCTCAGTCTTATACAAAATATTATATAAGAAGTTACATAAAGTTCCTTTCTAATGAAATTGTCACCTAAGTCCCTTCTAAGTGGAAATTCTGAAGCCATCACTAAATAACAGGTGGTTATCAGACTCTCAAGTTCTATCTGACTCTGTCTGTCCATCTGTCTGTCCGTCCACTCACCCACCCATCCATGCATCCATGAATCCATCCACCCATCCATCCGTCCATTCATTCATCCAGTACATAGGAAGGCTTCAGCATTGTGTTACAGTTATAACATGTACAATAATAATAATAGCATAGTAAGCATGTAGGATCTGTCTTCTATTGGGTGAAGGAGACAAAGAGATGTAGTATAGAATGTGCAGTGCCTGAAGACTACAGGGAGGAGGCAACTAAGCTGAGTTTCTGAGCATGAGAAGATGGTTCCAAGATCAACAGTTGTGTGGACACAGTCTATTCCAGGTAGGAGCAGCACATGCAGTGCTCAGGGGAAGGGAGAGTTTGTAAATCCCTGAACTGATTCCTCCGATATGGCATCATTCAGGCATGTAAAACAGAGTCTTAGGTACTTCCCAAAATAAGGATTTGAAAGAAAATGGTTCATTTGGGTAGGTATGATTCCAGGAAGCACTGGGAGGAGTGCAAAACTAAAACAAGGAAAGAAATATTGTTGTAGTCTCAGACCCATTGGGAAACCTTTGAGTGGCTGTGTAGAACTGTCCCCTTGGAGGCAGGAAGCTGATGGGGTCTCCCCTGGGTGATATATTTCCAGCATTTCTGGACATATAGACTGAGCACGCTCCTACAGCAGGGACTGCCCAGACAGAAAACTGCAGAAACCATGGTTATGCAGGAAGCTGTTATAGGCCAGCAATCAGGTAGGACTAGGGGAGAGGGTCATTGCTAGTAACTACTTTAGATAGTTACCCTCTTTCCCATCCCTCGATTTTCTTGTCTAGTGCTTATCATGAACTATTACAAATACCTTATTTATTCATTATTATTTATCTTGATCACTGCTAAATCCCAACACTCAGCATTGTACCTGGTGTAGCTACATGCTGGATAGATATGTACAACTGTTTGATGTGCTGCTGACACCCCAAGACCTGCCAGTACACCCCCGAGTCTGTGCCCTGTGCACTCATTCTCAGTGGGGCCCACAGTTGCTTGGCTCTCTGTGGCTTTCTACAACCCCCAGTTTCATCTTCTTACCCCTACCTGGGCCATCAGGGAGTTCTATTGCAGGAATTCTGGGTTCCTACACCTCATGTGATTCCTGTACCTCTCCAACTGCCACACACCTGGCTTTGCTGTCTGTGCTCACTTCTCACATTTGGTGCAACGTCCCCAGACTAAGTCCTTAGCCTAGTGAAACCCTTCAGACTAAAGTACTGTAAGCAAACACATTTTTGCTGTTGTATCATACCACATTTATACACTTTTCCGAGATTTGTGCCTTCAGATTTCCTGCTTGACATTATCGTGACCTCTTCAGGGACAACAATTAACTTCTTGTAGGCTATGGAGTGGAGATTTCTTTCTTATTTGGAGAAAGGTGTGTTGAACTCCATCACTGTTATATGTTGGGGTAGTTTCACTGTGACCCTATGGCTGGCAGCACCTCCAGCCTTGGGATTCTCTGTTGATCAGAGGTAAAGGAAGCTGGTTCTCCATGGGGAGACTTGCTGACCAATGAAAAACTCCTTCTTCCTTTCTAATGGACTGTCTGGAGAGGCAGTCATCTCAGGTGGCCTCTTGGAAGGCCTCTGGTGTGACAGAGCCATCAGTTGTGCTCCTGTATTTATTCTTCTTTTCCCGACTCATTCCATTCCTGCTTCTCCCCCTACTTATTCCAGGAGATTCCATTCTGGACCCAAGCCTCAGACTCCTCTCCCTTGGAACTGGGTCTAGCACCCTGCTGCTGACTTTGATATTGAAGGGTTTATAAGTGGGATGCTCCCCTAAACATAGACTGAGATTCCCTATGTGTTTCCCCTGCAAAGCAAATGGGGTTGTCATGTCATGGTTGCTCTTGTGTATTGTTGCACAAGAGAGTTTCTTTCTTTTTTTTTAATTTTTATTTTTCAATTAGAGTTGACATTCGATACTATTTTACATTAGTTTCAGATATATAGCACAGTGGTTAGACATTTATATAATTTACGAAGTAATCTCGATTAGTTTACCTGCTGACACCATGCATAGTTATTACAATATTATTGACTATCCTTTATGCCATACTTCACATCCCCTTGACTATTTTGTAACTACCGATTTATACTTCTTAATTTCCTCACATTTTTTCACCCAGCCCCACCCCCCAACTCCTCTCTTACCTGGCAACCATCAATTTTGGACAAGATTGTTTCAAACCCTTCCAAAAAGATGGGGTGCATGTATCTTTTAAGTAAGGAGAAGAGAGATCAACTACAATTTCCCATAAAATTCACTTGCTTTCTATCTTGGTAGTACATTTCAATAATTAATTATGAAGAAACTCACATTACTTTCCAAATAAATGGAAGGAAATTTGTGGGGAGACATTCTGAGCAGCTACAGGAAAGGTGATAAAAGTGGTCACAAGCAGTCCCTGCCCCCAACATACACATACATTTTGTTCTGTTCATTGATTATTGCTCCAGTGGAGTCAGGATAGAAGGAAAACCCTCCATAGCCACCTCTGCAACACATAGCCATACCAGTTCAGTGGTCTAAGACTGCTGTGACTAAAAGTAGTACCTGTAACTAAACATAGATTAGCATTGCATTTGATATGAAATAAAGGGAATAAACTGGACCTTTTGAATATGACTCTCTTCAGGGGCAGATAGCTGCCAAATATGGAACATTCTCAAGAAGAAAGCAATCGTTTTCCCATCAACATCCTGTGGTAGGCAGCCTCATATATAAGCCCCAGTGATGTTCAACTCCTGGTCTTCATGCCCTTGTGTGCTCCACTCTTGCTGAGAGCAGATCTCATGACTTACTTCTAATAAATGGAACACAGCTGATATGATGGCATGGTATGGCACATGTGAGGTTAGGCTATGAAAGACTGAAACATCCAGCCTACTGGCATTCTCTTCCCAGCTTTTCTGAATATTTGCCCTGATGAAGAGGGCCATCTGTCAAGGAACTGAGTGTCCTTTGGTCAGCAGCCAGGGAGGAACTAAGGGTCTTGGACAAACAGCTTTCAAGAAGCTGATTTTTGCTGACAACCATGTGAGCAAGCTTAGACACAGTTAGGTCTTTGGATAAGGCTTCAGCCCCTGGCGTCACTTGACTGCAGTCTAGTGAGGGATCTCGAAGCGGAGAACTCAAAAAAGTCAAGCCCAGATTCCTGACCAACAGAAACTGAGAAAATAAATGTGAATGTTTTAAGCTGTAAACTTCAAGGTTTGTTCTACAGCAATTAGATAAATAAGATACACATCAAAGGTCTCAAATTTTTATAATATAATAGCACAAAATACCAAACGAGTGGACAATTATATGAATGAGATGAGACGACATCATGAACATGTCAGAGACAACTGGATAATTACATATAGAGATCATGCCACCCACACATAAAGCCAATGGGTTTCGAAGCACCAGTCAACTAGTTTGATCCATGAAGCTAGTACTGGTTGTATAAATTTAGATTTTGACTCTTAGGCTGACTTCCTACTATTTTCCTTCTTATTTACAGTTTGCTAGTCCTGATTTATTTTTAAATTTTAGTTTAATCCTCTTATGCTGTATACCAAGTGAAACATTTAATGGGATAATTGAACTGAATAAAATGTTTACATACATGGAACTCACCTAGTAAGTAAAACAGTTACTTACATAGAATTTTGAGGACTGATTTGGCTGTTGCTCTCTTTCCAGGTCTGCTAGCAAATCAAGAAAATGTACCATTTACATCCTGTTACAAGTGTAATAGCCTTTCGATTTGATGTAAAACCAGCACAGAGTTCTAAAACAAACTTGGTTTGCCTACTGCCTGCATTTTATCATTCTAATCTCTTTTGGATGCATTGATGTCATTTGTATAAAATTACCACAGTTGAAAATAAACATTTCCCAATCATGAACAGTGTGCTTCTGAGGACCTATTTCCTGGCAGGGAATGAAGTTGCCCATTCTTTCTATTGATCAAAGACATAGCGGTCAGGATAGAGCAATTCAAGCATTGGCGTAAGAGAGGGTTTCTCAACCTCAGCCCTAGTAAATGACATTTTGGACTAAATCATTATTTATTGTCGGGGGCTTTCCTGTGCATTGTAGGATGTGTAAGAGCATTCCTGATCACTACCCACTAGTTGCTAGTAGTACATCTATGTCATGACAATCAAAAATGTCCCTGAGGGGCAAAGGATCCCCCTGTTGAGAACTATTCACAAAATATCACCCTGGAAACAGTTTGCTTCCACTCTGATTAATTTGGCAACCAAGGATTGCCATGGCTATAACCCAACAAAAACATCCATAGATATATTATTTATTATGCATCTTGTTTATAAGTTTTTGAGAATTCATATTTCCTCTTTAGGTAACAAGGGTACTGTGTTTCTCTGGTATACTATACTGAATTAGTATTTGTATTTCAAACAAAACAACTATGAACAAAAATTCCAAATATTGCTTTAAGGGGAAGATATGTAAGACTTCATAAAATGATACTTTAGTTCTTTTTAAAAGTTTCTAAGAGTCCTGTGTTTCTCTGGTTGTAGGGAGGCACAGAGGTCTCTTTGGCACTGTTGTCATTGGCTGTCCCAGGAGAGCATTCCAGGATGCCTCATTCAGTAAATGTACTTCATTTGATTGAAATTGTTGTTTGGCTAGAAGATCGTTTTCACATTACAGCTTTAAAAATGCATAATTATTTTTAAAAATTCAAGTCATTTTGCTTTAGTAGTTAAGTAAACAGATATAGGTAAATAAAAATCAATGTCTAGTACATTTCCCCTTAGTTTTTGGATTCTGATTTAGTTCATTTTTGGTTTATAGAAACAACATATGCTATAAGGAATTTTGCCTTTTCTGATTTGCTGTGTGCAAAGTTTCTAAGATTTGTCATATGGACTTATGATCCTGAAGAAGATATTGGGGGTAATGGAAAAGCACAGGCTTTCACATCACATGGACCCAGAACCCAGTCCTCGACTCCCTCATCTGTAAAATGGGACAATATCATCCTCTTACAGTATTCCTGGAAGGACTTAATAGATGCCCAGCCTTTGTGAGGCCATCTCTGACTTCATCTTGCTTTTATATTGGTGGTAAAAAACACATAATATAAGTTGACTCTTTTAAAGATTTTTAAATAAACAACACAATGTTGCTGACTACATGCCCAGTGTTGTACAGCAGGCCTCTAGAATTTATTAATCTTGCATGGCTGAAATGCTGTAGCCCACCAAGTAACAACTCCCCACTCTGCTCCCCCAAGCCCCTGGCAAACACCATTCTACTATCTGCTTTACAAGTTTGAGTACTCTAAGTACCTCATATAAGTGGACTCATATAGCATTTGTCCTTTTGTGACTGGCTTATTTCACTTAGCATAGTGCCCTTAAGTTTCATCCATGTTGTAACATGCATCAGGATTTCCTTCCTTTTTAAGGGTAAATAATATCCCACTGTATGTACAGACCACATTTTCTTTATTCATTCACCATTAGATGGACACTTATGTTGCTTTCATATCTTGTCTACCATGAATAATGGTGCTATGAACACAGGAGTGCAAATATCTCTTTGAGACCCCAATTTCAATAATTTTGGCTAAATACTCAACTTTATCTTACTTTTGGATTTCATAGCCCTCTGAATGTAATTTCCTGATAAAAATGCTTTCTAAAAAGCTCCTCCTGGTTTGAGAGTGACCCAAGGTTAGGGACTGTGTCTTACTCATCTTTGTGTCCCCAGCAACTACGTGGTCTTTCAATAATGAACGTTGTATGACTGCCAAGTTGGACTAATAAATTACTCAATTGAATGTAAATGGAAATCTTGGCACAGAAGAGGCATTTAGTAAATATAACATCTTCCCCTTCTACAAGTTAGGATCATGAAGACAGGATTGCAACAAATGCAATACCTAAACATCATTCACTAATATGTTCTCTACAGCATTTAGGCTACAGAGAAACTCCTGGCTCTGAATATGAGGGTTGAAAATATAGCAAAATATATTCTGATAAAAAAGACCACTTCAGTTTGAAGGATACATGATAATTGCCTTTTTATCTGAGCATTTCAACAGGATAATGAACAAGGGAGAAGTAGTTAGAATGCCACCAATATTTAGTCAAAGAAAGACAGGCCATATACCAAACTGGTATACCTTACCAACCTGAGAGGAAATACCTGGCAGCACCTTTTAGTCAGAGCACTGCTGAGGTCCCAGTGTGGCCTCTGCAGAGAGTCAGGGACGGTCTGCATCTGCTTACTCAGTCATTCATTTAAACTTTTATCTAGCACCACCCACATATTTTTTCCCAGCTTCTGTGCCTTCATAAAATTAAGTATCAGTGGGATGTGAGCCATGTCCAGATGAATTCCAGAAGGTCTTATGAAAAAGGAATTGATTTCTTTGTTGAATGGAATCAGAAGAGTCATGTTTAAATCCAGTCTTTGAGAAGAGATGGGCCTTAGTCACACAACCTGCTGTGTTGTTTCTCTTCCCTTTGGTGGTTTTATGTAATGTGGCATTGCTTGGCATATCGTCAGATGCTCTGCTGCTATGGGATTGATTCCAAATGTTTTAGCTTGTCCTGAATTAGCTGTGGCTTCTAACATATCCAATTAAAAGACAACAGCACTAGTCTCTATCTCACCAGAAGCAGGGCACAAACAATCCTTTGCAAATTACAGCCTTGAAACCAGGAAACTTTCTTTGCTGGTGGCATGGAGTTGATGCAGACGTCTGCCGTGGGTAACTGCTGGGGAAGTGAGGCTGATAAATTTTGTGATATCATTACAATAAACATATTTTATAAGAGGGGCATGGGCTTACTCTTTACAAAGTTGTTTTCCTATCTCATCTGTTGCTCGCAGCATCCTTAGGAAGTAGGTTCAGACAGCAGAGAAGGTAAATGACCAAACCTGCACTCTTTTCATACTTAGTGTATAGTGTTTGGGCCCAAGGTCACCAACTGCGAAGGTATCCTGTTCGTGACGAGAACAGGAACTTTTGCTCCAAACAGATCCAAGTCCCAAACCCTGTTTAATTGTTCGTTAGCTCTGTAACTCTGGCACTTTCCTAGTCTCTTTTAGCTTTAATTTTTTTCATCTACAAGTTTGAAATATAACAGTTAATCTACAGGGTTGTTTCGAGTTTGAAATGAAATAATATCCATAAAGTGTCTGGTTCCTTTCTGCTGGTACGGAGTGGAGCCAGGACCTGCCCCAGGTTCTTTGGTTGACCCCATTTCTCTTGCAGAGCATTTTCCCAATAAGGCCACTATTACATGCTATCCACTAGGGCTGCAGGGTCTTTATCCCAAAGTGAGAACAAACATGGCCAGTCAGTTCTGGGAAACATCATGGGAAATGAGAACAGCCACTCAGTCACAGATATTAGCACTGTTTTCCCCCTGATTAACCTCAGGACTTGCTGGGATCTGTGACAGAAATGTGTATGCCTCTGCCATGTCCTATTCTGACAGTTGTTCCCGACTCAGCAAGATGAGGATTGTCATAAAAGTCAGGACCAAAAAAAGAAGGTCTGAATGAGTTAGTAACTGGGAACATGTGGAGAGGTGTTCAGATAGTAGGAGCTATTCAGTGGATGCCGTGGGACCAGGGAGGGGAACTTTCCATCGAACCAGGCCTGATCTTCCCAGTTCAGTCCCTCTTAAAGTTCAATCCAAGTTCAAAAGGGTGGAGTTTCCTTACTAAATGACTCTCTTCATCTTATTTTCTTCCATGTAGATGCTGGAGGAGAGAAGTTACTACTCTTGTTGTAAACATAGTATTTTAATAGAAAACGCAAGTTCCTGTGAGGCCAAGAAATTATGAGATGACTACCACCAAACAGATAATTTGTTACAGTGCCCAAGAGGAGAAGCCCACCACACCACACAGGACCACCCAGGGAAGCACCAGAGTCAGTCAGGAGGCAAAAGGAGAGGGAGAGCTGTAGGTAAAAAGCTTTACTGTGGTTTCCAAAGGAAGGAGTGGTTGAAGCTGGATAAGCAGGCTCAGGAGTAGTCAAACTGAGCCATTTCAGCCAACTCCAGGAGTTGTCTGGTATCTGGCCCCAGAATGACTAGGGCAGGTGGACAGTGGACCAGAGTACGAGAGCCCAATAGAGGTAGTGGATGGGGTGTGGCTCTGGATAACTGTTTAGTATATGAGTGGCGTGCTTTTGGGCAAACCCACGTCCTTCACTCTCTCTGTAATTGGTTATCCTGGAAGGGGCAGGATGTCAAAGCATTAGAAATACAAAAACAAAAGATATGATTAATATACTGGCTGTGTTTTTATATCATTTTTGCACAACCATCCAGGATTCGCACTGGAGAGAAACTAGGTCACTTTGCAAATGTTGAAATGGGGTTTCATAAGAACTTAGAACATTAGAGGGCATCCTAGCCAAGCCTTTCCAAGGACACACATAGTTGTGTTTAATGGTTTCACATGAGGCTAATTGAGGAGCCAAAATTTTAGGGGGCCCCCTCTGGCAAAGGAGGCTTAGCTGAGCGCACAATTAGGGCTTGGTGGCAGATTCTGACATTTTAGAATTGTATGGGTTTTTGGATCAATGAAGTGAACTATATAAAACATGTCATATGCAATCTGATTCCAGAATTTATATGTCTGTCTTATGAAGATATTAAATTATTTTCTGAAATTGAGATTTTTATGTGAAAGCTTATTCATGACTGCCTTTTAATCCTATCCCCTTTTATTAGAGAAGAACAATAACAGGACCTGAATAGTAAACAGTATAAAACAAACAAACAAACAAAACAAAAAACAAAAAAAATCCTTACCAGGTACAACCTAAATAATCAATCAAAATATATTCAAGAAAAATAGATGGTTTTTTTCTTCTCATCCAAAATTCATAATATCTGGAGCTATACCTTTAAGTGTTCGGGTTGGATTTTTTTTTTCAAAGTGTTGTACTTGACATGTAGTTTAAAAAAAATCTGTTTTTGAACGTGATCAAAATGTTCACTAGTATATCCAAGACAACCGTAAAAGCCTTCTCTAGGTGATACAAAGCAAAGGGTTCCTGAAATTTAAAGTAATTCTTGAGGTATGAAATGTAAAAAGAACCAAAATGTAAAACTCAGGATTATAATCATGTTTATCAAGATACTCCATAATTTTTAAAAATCTATTAGACAGTAAATTTTATACTAAAAAACTCTTTAAAAAATAATTTATTTTGACCAAAATAATATAAATCTCTGAATCAAATTTGACTTTTAAATTGTATCTTCTCTAGAGATTTTAGGTAAGATATGAAGTATTGAATATTCAGTTACAATCACCAAGATGCTACCTGAAAACTCTCTGAGGCTAAAAAATATCTTCCCTCATTCATCTGAGACAGGACTTTGTCTCCCTTTCCCTGTCTACTTTTCTCTAACCAATAAATATTTATTGAGTGCCTATCATATGCCAAGCCCTCATTACATTAGGTATTGGGGAAACAGCATTTAAAAAAAAAGGCAGACACAACTCTTGACCTCCTGTAGCTTATGGTCAAGTGAGAGAAAGATAATTATGTGAGCAGTTTCAGTCTATTCACTATGATAAGTGTCAGTGATAGGATAGTGCATTGTGCAATGGGAATACATGGGAGTCATTTGTTGTGAACTTTTAAGAACCCAAGTCATTGGCCATTAATGGTAAGTGACTTAATATGCTCTTATCAGAGGGAAGCCCTGGTCTTTTGCAACATCTAAAAAGAAAGACTGAACCACTGGACATTGGAAGGAAGTGTGTATCCCTAGTTTGCAGTCATCCATCCTACCACTGTGAAGGGAGCCAGCTTCATGGCGAACTCTATTCTGGGAAGATAGACAAGAGGTGATGCTGCCAAGCCAATGCTGAGCTGAACTCTTCAGCTACATGAGTCAATAAATGTCCTTTGTTGTTCAATTTACATTGGTTTTTCTGTGCTTATAATTGACAGCATACTGACTCATCAGAATGAATGGTAAAATGAAAAGAATATTTCAGAGGTAGTGTTCAAATGTGACACGAGAATGTGAGGCACTTGGCATATCTGAAGAATTGAGAAGAGAGGGAGAAGTAAAAAGAGGTGAGGTTGGAGGATTATAAAAAACCATGCCTGCCATCTTGTCCTCAAGCAGTGGGGACCCACTCAAGGGTTTCATTTAGGGAAGTTGTATATCAACACTGCCTTGCAAGAGAGTCACTTTGGCCAGGAACGATAAGAGAGGGATGAGATTAAAGAAAGGGAATCTGGTTAGAAGCCTATTTCAGTAAATCCAAAGTTCTCAAACATTTTGGCCTCCAGACCCCTTTATACTAAAAAATATTGAGGACCCCAAAAGCCTTTTGTCTTTATTTTCCAAATTAAAATAATTTTAAATATCTCCTTAATTCATGAGAGTAATAATGATTAATCCATTACATAGTAACATAGCACATTATCATGAAACATAACTATATTTTCAAAAAGCTTTACGGAAAGAGATAGTATTGTTTTACCTTTTTTCAAGTTACTTTAATGTATGGCCTAATAGAAGACAGATGGCATTTCATCTGCTCTCACAATCAGTCTGTTGTGATTTTGGGTTGAAGCATACAAAGAAAATCTGATTACACAGGTATACAGTTGGAAAAGGAAGGGATATTTTAGTAGTCTTTTCAGATAATTGTGAATATTATCCTTTTATACCATACCAAAATTCAACAAATGAATTTCAAAATTCAACCAAAATTAAAGGCAGGTTGCTAAGTGGAATCAGAAACCACATCAATTAACATTCTGTTATAATAAAATCCACCAGTCTAGCTTGCACTTTGAATAGTTTTTATATATGTATGATTACAACCTTGCAGACACCTGAAAGACTCTTGGTCCATGAGAAGAGGTCCCTGGGTTGCCTCTTGAGAATCATTGCAATAAATCAAACTATGGCAAGAATCTGCATGAGGGAAGTGGTTGAGAAGAGGCAAAAGGGAAAGTAGTGGTATACTGAGAGGTAGTTGACAGGGCCTCAGTGGGGAAATGGAGGCTGATGCGATATAGGGGAAGAGGAAGAGATGCTTCCTCATGTTCTAGCCTGGGTAAATGATGGTGCCATTTACTGATAATAGAACACAAGGAGAGAATTAAGTTTGGATAAAGTGATGTGGATTCTTTTGGGGATGTTGCAATTGGGCTGGTTATCAGACATTCCAGAGAACAAACACATGTGTGTCTGAAGCTCATGAGAGCTCTTCCTCAGAGATAGTCTTGGATTGGAAGTCATCAGCATATATACTGATAGTTAAAGCCATAGAATTGGTAGGGTACCCCGAGGATACTTTGTAGAGGGAGAAGAGAAGAGCTTTGTGAGAAAAAAAACAAACCTATAAAATGGTGACACTTAGGGGACAAGAAGGAAGAAGAACTCCAAAAGAAGATGGAGATGAAGAAAAACCAGGAACAAGCTATGTCATGGAAGGCAAGGAAGGAAAGAAGTGCTTCAAGAAGTAGGAAAAGGCTAATGTAGGAGTGTGCTGCAGATGATTAAGGAAGACAAGAACCAACATGCTTGCTGAGTTTAGAGCATGGATCCATGGATGCTGTTGGCAGAGCACAGTAGAGGGAAATGTAGAAGTTGGGATTCTCCCTCCTTCTTTTCTTTCCTTCTTCACTCCTTTCCTGCCTTCCTCCTTCCCTCCCATTTTTCATCCTTCCTGTCTTTATTGAACACATGCTATGTGTCAGACATATAATATTGAACATAGTCCTCACTTTCATGTTGATTATAGCTAGTATAATGGGAAAGGTAGAAAATAATCAAGTATACCAATATATGTGGTTATGATCTTATGGCAATTCTCAAACATGCTCTAAGGTGGAGAAGACAAATTCACATTCTCTTATATTCAATGCTAAGATCCAAAATGCACTGAAATCAAATAATTTTAAAACTTCTTTGGTGGCAAAAAAGTATAGCAATATATTGTATTACTCTCTTAAAATCTGGAAACTTCAGATTCTTAACAAATTCACAGATAAAAGATCATGGACCTGTATTTTCTTCATTTTACAGATGAAGTAACAGGTTACAGGAACTTAAATAACTTCCTTACATTTGCATAGCCACACCAGGCTGACTCCCTACTGGGATATCCAGTAACAAATAAAGTAGTACATCTGTTTATCCGTGCATCCAACCACCAACTCACCCATCCATCCATGCATTTATACATGGATGCATCTATTCATTCACCCATACATCCGTACGTGCATCTATCCACCTATCCACCTAACCATCCATCCATCCATCCATCCATCCATCCATCCATCCATCCATCCATCCATCTATTCCAAGACACTTACTTGAGGTCCCACTGTGTCCCAGGCTGTAAGACAATTATTAAAGATACTAAAGAAGAGAGGAAAACTTTTTTCTAATAAACAGAGTTGCAAAAAGTACTATTTCCATAGATGTTACCCAAAGCCTCTAGGAACTCAAAAGATAATTTAAATGCTGATCTGAGTCCCAGCTGGTGAGTTATTGATCAACATCCCTTTCATCATTTAATCAAAGGCAGGGACCACATCTCATCTTTTATATATTTTGTATTATCCCCGTGAGGCCTCTTTTAGTGTTTGGACAATGTAGTCCAGGGAGGAATTTGATGATTGATTTACTTTGTGCTGCAGGAGGTAGCAGAATTAAAACAGAGCAGTACAACTGCGTTTCCTATGGCAGCCTCCAAAGGAATTGCAGAAATATTTTCTGAAAAACAGAATAAGAGAGAGCATGCTTTACAACTTCATTGGAGAAAACTACTCTCAAAGGGAGAAGAAAGCCCGTGGGAAAGAAAAATATAAAAATGATGTAACTAAGTCAGCATCCTTGCATTGTGGAGGAAAGGTATATCTAATAATTACAGAGCTAACAACGAGCTCATGAGATTCTAATGTAACATCGGGAGAAGCGAGTCACTGGCTTGGTGTCAAGAAACACATTTTTGAGTGCATGAAGGGGACAGCAGATGAGGACATTTAATGCAGAAATAGACGTGGGGAGGCAACTGCCTCACAAGACAAAACTGAATGTCATCCACTAGAAAGCTGGGCATCGATTTGGATCCCTGGGAAGTACCTGCACCATTTCTGGGAACTTGGACTGAATCCTGTGTGGAGACCTGGAGCTGAAACTTCCCACAGATGTTGCCTGGATAAGTGATGGGTTTTCACTTGACTCTGAGAATAACTATATGACATTTGTTTAAACTATCACCTCTTGAGAAGGCTGGGACTTTTTGCAAGAATACAATGTGAGCCACTGTTGCAGGAGATGGCTCCAGACAGACAGAGTCTGAACTCCAGTGCTGGCACCTTATCCATTTTTGGCCTCCTGACAAGAGGTGCCCCACACATATGTTTCCGGAATATGCCCTGCTTCCAGGTCCTCATCTCCTGCCCATGTTGGGCCCTGTGTTCACTCAGGTCCCTGCTGGTGAGCTCATAGCTGCCTCTCACCCTTGGTCCAGGGTCTCTCCCTTGCTGTGACAGTGCACCCACCACATTCTGAGCTGTGGACATGAAGAAACCGGAACCTCAAGGTTTTCATCTGAAGAACTTTTATGAAGGATAAGACTTACTTTAAAACTTTTTTTTTTAAGCAGCAGAACCTTCTTCCCACCCCACACAAATAGAATCCAGTGCCCAACTGCAGTCCTTCAAATAATGCTCTCTGGTGGAGACTAAACTGTGAAGGGTAGAAAGAGGGGGCAGAGCCCCACCCACACAGCTTTCCAGCCCAAGGGCCTGAGGATGTGGCAATCTTGTAGGTTACTTTTTTTTATTGACTCATATGGGTGTTTTAATTTTGTGAAAATATATCAAGGTAGACATTTATGATATGTATACATGCTTATGCCACATGCATGCATTTGTGATATATATTTTTTATGCTATAGTTATACTTCCATAAAAGTTTAAAATACATCTTTGATTAAAAGAAAAAAATAAATATAAAGATTATAATTATGTTCTGTCTAGTTGAAAACTTAGAATCTGGGTTTTCAGTATTTTCACAATATATTTAGAGGAATTAGAATCACGAAGTTGAACCTAATCAATTAGTACCTAAAAACGTTATTTTAAAAAATCATGTCACATTTCTCTGTTGGGTAACTAGTCCAATGAACTAAAATGAACTCTAGAGATCTTCCCAACCCACTTTAGAATCGTGTTGAAGGGATTGTTTAAAAATTCACCACTTTCAGCAGCCACTTGTTTTACCATTTCACCATGTAGGTGAGAAATGGAGCTTTATGGATGGAGGCAAGAGACTCAAAGGAAGACTGCAGAGACTAGAAACTCAAATCCAGAAACTAAGTCCTCACTTCTCTCTGCCACATGACATCACTCAAGGAGAAAAGGCAGGCACACAGTTGAAAGAGGCATGCACAAATTCCCCACAAGGCAGCTGCAGGATCTTGGATGTTATCAGTGTCAGAGATCCCAGGGAGCAAGACATAGCCTGTGCCTACTCCGTGCCCGCCAGAGGGTGACGAGGTGCTACAAAGTGTTTGCTTTAACAATCTTCCTCCCTCCCCTCTTTTAGAAACCATTTATTGTGACTGGGTCACCTGGATCTTGCTTGTCCCATAAGGCCATCCCAGAGGAACATGCTTTGTAACGGGCAGGCTTGCTATGTCACAGGTGCTACAGCTGGTTATTGAGGGTGCACACTTGACAAAAGAATTTTTTTTCTGCTTGTATTGGTAAGTTATAGGAAACATGGATTTTATGCCTATTAGAAAAAATTAAGTCTTCACTGTGCTAAGACTTTTACATGACATAAGATGTCATTCCATTGTCTTTTGTTTTTATTGTCTCTGCTGAGGAATCAGCTATATGTCTTACTGTTGCTCCTTTGAAGTTAATATGTCTTTTGAATTTTTTCTGGCTGCTTTAAAGACTTTTCTCTTTGTTGATGGCTTTTGGCAGTTTACCCTAATGTTCCTAGGTGTGATTTTCTTTGTATTTCGCCTGCTTGGGGTTCACAAACTTCCTTGTATCCCTGGGTTATGAATTTGAGAGATTCTCTTCGAATATAGCTTCCATCATAATTGTTTTCTCCCTGTCTAGCACTTTAGTTGTATTAGACCATTTCATCGTGTCACATTTGTTTCTTAAATACTATTTTTTTTGTATTTTGTACTCTTTTGAATTCTCTATATTTCATTCTGTACATTTCTATTGGTCCATCTTTCAGTTTTCTAATTTTTTCTTCAATTGTAATCAATCTAGTGTCAAACTCATCTACTGAGCTCCATAAATTTCAGTCATTGCATTTTTCAGTCCTAGAATTTTCATTTGATTTCTTTCTTATTAAGTTTTTTGCTAAGTCCTCATTTTGTTTTTCGATTTCTTGAACATATGAATCACAGTTATTTTGAAATCTGTGTCTGATCATACTTAAATCTATCTGTCTATCTGTCTCTTTCTCCATATATGTATATTTTTTCCTCTCTCTTTGTCTCTGTCTCTGTCTCTATCTCTGTCTCTGTCTGTCTGTCTGTCTGTCTGTCTCTCTTTCTCTCTCTCTCTCTATCTATCTCTCTCTCTTTCTCTCTCTTTTGACTCTATGCTCTGGTATAGCTTAAAATTTTTCATTGCATGGTAGACATAGTGTATAAGAAATTATAGAAGCTGTATCAATGTTATTTAACATGGTAGCCACTAGGTGGCTATTGATCCCTTGAAATGTGGTTAGTCTGTGTAAAATATTTACTGGATATCAAAGACTTGAGAGATAAAAAGTATAAAATAACTCAATCATTTTCATATTGATTACATATTACAATAATGATATTTCATATATTGGTTAAGTAAAGTACATTGTTAACATTAATTTCACCAGTTTCTTTTACTTCTAGTACGACTGCTGCCAGAAAAATTAAAATGACATGTGTGGCTCAAGTTAGAGTTCTTCTGCACAGTGCTCCTCCAGATGACATCCTCCTCCAGGGAGGATTCACTTTAGCTTCTTTCTGGCAAGCTGACAGAAGGGGAAAATTACAACAATTTAATTGTGGATTGAGCCGGTTTGAGGCTTGATAGAATTCTGACATACTGTTGTCTCTTTAGGATTCTATCTGAAAGCCTCAGGACTTTTCCAGGATCCCTGCTGAGAGACAGACACAGAATTCAAATTCTTCAGCATTGTGAGACTAGCAAAAATTCTATTTAGTTTGCCAACTGTCTTAGTCAGTTTGGGCTGCCGTAACAAAATGCCACAAGCCAGACAGCTAACACAACAAATATTTTTCACAGCTTTGGAGGTTTGGGAGTCTGAGATCAGGGTGTCAGCATGGTGCAGTACTGGTGAAAGCTGCTTCCTTGCTTGTAGATGGTCTTTTTGCTGTGTCTTCACATGGCAGAGAGAATAACTGAGCTCTCTGGTGTCTCTTCTTATAAAGACACTAATCTTGTCATGAGGTCCCCACCCTCATGACCTCATCTAAACATAATTTCCTCCCAAAGGCTCTCCTTCTAAATACCATTACATCAGGAGTTAGGGCTTCAATATATGACCTTTAGGGGGACAGAATTTAGTTCATAGCACCAAAATATAAAAATGTCTCAAGTTAAAATTTGGCTCAGAATGTCAAGCTCATGTCTCTACATTTTTCTACTCTCCAAGAGACTGGTCTCTCAAGTTCTGAGTATTTTGGCAGCACTGAATGTCCATTTTTGCCTCCTCACCTCCACATTACTACTAAGTGCTCAGCCTTTTCATTCTATGATTTTTGTGATTCTGCAAATTCCTGGAGGAGCAAAGCTGTGTAGAACGCTCAACTCACCTCAATTGTTTCCTTTCTTTCTAGGATCTTGGTCAAGTTCTAGCAAACAAGTCTTCAACATCTTCAGAGATATGCTTTGGTATTTTATCCAGCTTTGTCAGTGAGACATCAGTAGGACAGGGCTGCTATAAACTAGACTGTCAGAGCCAGAAGTGGAAGTTTCTATAGCCATTTCCCAGCACTACTTTCTCTCCAATAATTATTAACCTCCTTTCTTTTTCTCTTATCTATTCACCTCTTGAATACACAAATTCTGCTAGAATACATCTTCCAATGCAAAGCTTTCCAAAGTGAGAATGGAATGCCTAGCATTCTACTGAAGGACAGGCTGACCAAGCTTGGGCTCTGCTGGGAACAGACATAGGTGTTCTAACATCAACAGCCACATTCTTGGCTTTCATTATACTTTCTTACTTTCTTTAAAGATTTTGGAGCTTACCTTAAGCTCATTTCTATGTTATAGTACTTTGGGAGCTAGAGTGAGTCTAAAATTATGTCATTACTCCAGACTGTTCTTCCCATTCTAACATTCCTCCTAGTGTGGCAGGTAGTGACCATTCTTTCTGCCCAGGTTGATACTTAAATATTCAGGAACAAACAGTGACCTCCAGTTCCAGCTAAGGAGCACAATCTTGAACTTAGTGTGGCTCAACATTTGACAAAAGCTAAGTGGAGAATGAGCATGTGTACCAACTTTTCTCCTAGAAACCCAAGAATCTGTGCCTGCATTAAATCAACTGTGTGCCACGAGCATGATAGTAGGAACCGGAGAGTCTTTACTGAATTTACTTTGGCTTAATGCCATCAGTGACCATGGGGGAAGGCAAAAGAAAGAGCTGATTTCACTGTGGACATAGTTTCTACATCAAACAGTACCTTCTTTTGAAGACCCGTGGAAAAATTTCTTTGTGGTCTTAGAATAGGAATAACTAGATTTTTCCTTGAAAAATGGTGTTTTTATATTGTAAGCTTCGTGAATTGTGCAACTAATGGTATTTTCTTCTTGGAGTGGCCACTTAACCGCTTAGAGTCATATTTAGAGCTTTCTTCCAAGTGTATGGGATCCCACCACATACATTTGCTATGCTTATTCCAAGTCTGCCTTTGCATTCTCCCCTAACTTTACTGTTCTCTGTTCACCTTTTACCTTGATCTCTGACATTGCCCTAAGTCAGATGCATGTCTTCCCTTGTTTCAGTTTCTGTGGCTGCCATCATATTGGTCTTCCTCTTTCCAGTCTGACCTCTATCTCCTAATGTATTGTCTATACTAAAAAGAATAATCATCTGTATCAGTTGCATAACAAATTACCCACAAACAATGGTTGAAAATACACATGATCTCACCATTTCTGTGAGGGCAGGAATCTGGACAAGGCTTAGTTGGTGCCTCTGACTCAGGGTCTCGTAAAGGCTATAGTAGAAGCTGGCAGGAGCTGCCTCATCTGAAGGTTCAACTGGGTAAAGATCCACTTGCAAGCTCACATAACTATTGGCTAGAGATGTCACTTCCTTCATATGTGGGTGTTTCCACAAGGCATTCCACACCATGGCAGACAGCTTCCCCTAACGTGAGCAAGGGAGAAACTGAGAGAGGCATCCAAGATGAAAGTCATCACCACAGTAACCCAATCTTGGAAGTGACATCCATCTCTTTTGCTGTATTTTATTCATTAGAAGCAAGTCACTAAATCCAGTCTATATGCAAGGGCAGAGGATCCTGCAGGGCATGAATACCAGGATGCGTGATCACTGTGGTCGTCTTGGAGGCTGCTCACCACATCTTCTAATACACAAAGCTGAGCAGGCTCTACTGTAAGTCTTTTGGTAGCTCCTTAGTGCTCTTCCAATGAAGTTCAAACTCCATGATGCTACTGGCAGGGCTATGTGGCCATGGCTCACTCCCTGGCCCTATTTGGAAATGCTCCATTCCAGACCCATTTGTTTTATTTTCTAGAAAGAAAAAAATGGATCCCATTTACTTTCATCTTTTCTTTGTCCCAGACGACATTTTCAAAAAGTAGCAAACTAACTCAAAAAGTATAAAACAGAAAAATGGCATCGGAGTAATATACAATCCAGAAATTTATCCTTGAATAAATAACAGTGGGCTATAACTGAACTGAAGTGAGTAAAAACAATGAGAAAAGCTAGCCCTTATGGCTGTGGGTCAGGTGCTGCCAAGTGAACTTTGTATGATTAACTTATTTATCCTCAAAACAGCCTGTGCATTTGTCTTTCTCAGTTCACAGAGGTTGGGCTCAGGAAGGTGGGCTTGAGGCCTCACCCTGAAGCACTGTGGGTGCTGCCATCAGCTCCTGTATGAAGGCGGGTACCTGCTAGAACCTGGGACTGCTTTCTGCCTTTCACACAATGCCTAGCACATTGCCTCAGCTATTTGATTCCTACAAACAGCTTTCGGTGAAGATTTTAGGCCATACGTAACAAGAGAAAGGGCAGAAAAAACAATAACATTTTGAAATATTTTAATGAGTATGGGATTTCATGAATTAGATAATAAAAGAGATTTTTGTTGTTCTTTATTTTACTTTGTCTTCTAAGCAATCTTTTAGGAACAACAGCATTAAAAAAAATTAAATTCCTTTAGACACAGAATTCTGGGGTAGGAAGATTTTTACAGAAGCTTTCCAAACTGTTTCTTTTCTTTCCTACAAAATATAAAGAACAAGAAAAATTATTGAGGATTGACTTGTACTGGAAAGCCATTGGTGGTCTGTGCAGGGTGACTTCTTCTTATCTTCTTCTTCATTCATCTTAGCGACTGTGATTGTATTTTTGGGATGAGGTCAGGTAATATCCAGCCAAAGGAGTGACATTAAAATGGGGCTGATGTGGGTTGAACTTAGAAACCCTCTTGAAGAAGGGCAAGGTGCACTTACATTACAAGGAATTGGCAGCTGGAGGATGCCTCAGAGAGACAGTAGCTGTCTCCTGGGGGTTCCCAGGAAAGCATGTCACTCTTGGGTAAAAAGATGGAGAATGCATAAGCCCATTGCTAACTCCAAATTTCTACAATTGACTCCTTTCCCAGCCTTAATTCTAAATAAGTTACCGTTAATGACTTCAATGTAGTATGGAAACAAATGCAAACCCAACAAGCATGCTTCCTTTGCAAGTATTAGCCTGCACATTTTTTAGTAAAGAATGTCTCTGAAAGATCTAGGTCTCTGATAACAGCACTATGTGGGCTTAATTATTCAAAAAACCAGATCTATCCTACGGATTGGATGCACTGGGGGTTTTCCAACATTTGCAGCTTCAGTCTAGTATCTCTTAGCTTTTATTCACATATTTCTCCTGTAAGGTATTACTTTTTCACTTATCTCACTCTAACACCCCCAATCCAAATGTTTTAATGTCTGCTCTATTAACAGTGGTTAATTTCTGCTAAATATTCTTCCTTCTGCAACCCTGAACAGTAAATGGGGGAAAACAAAACCAAGCTTGTTCCTCTCTATGCAGCTGGAGTGCAAACCAGGCTTGTCAGAATCTAAGCAATCCATTTACCGGTTAAGTCTGGCTTCTTGTCTCCCTTTCCTATGAGAGGGGAGTTTATTTCCACTGAATACATTTTGAAGGGGGTTTTTAAGGGACCAGCCAGATATCATTGCCTGGGGCTCATCAGGCTGAGCAGGCTCTTCATTCCTGTGATGACTCAGCACTGCTGGAGTCTTGTCTTGTTTTTCTCTGATGACAGCACCCCACAGGTGCTCAAGGACCAGCCTTGCCTGAAGCACTGGCCCTTTTTCCTACCTACCTATCTTGGCCTCTTCCCCCTCTCTCACAGCTTAGTGATGCTCTATGTGGAAAGGGATCTGCTAAAATCTGTTTTTTTAAAAAAGGTAGGTTCTATTAAGAATCACAAAGGTAAACATTTTCATTGTTTAATCACCTCTTTCTTCTTCCAGCCAAAGAGACATATTCCCCCCAGGTCTTACCCATGAGCTGTTTATAGCTAGAGCTGGGATCACTTTAGAATAAAGGCTCAAAGATTTCTGAAGTCACGTTTTGTTGGTGAACCACCCCCATCACCAACCCCATACACCAACGGAAAAGTGACACAGACCAATTTAAAAATAAATGACCTCAAAATTTTCCTTCCTATCAGATATAAAGAACTATGTGTGGAAATAAAACAAGTTAGCTTGTGGTTCATGGGGATGCGATGCTCTCCCTGGCTCATCATGCTCAACCTTCTTCTCAGCCCCATTGCTACAGGACTTGGGGATCAGAGAGAGAGTGGTCTGCTCTCTGTCCGAGGTCTTAGATAGTAGCAGTACTGCTTATTTCCCCCATGCCACTGAGCTCATGGTGGTGGAGAGAGCTGGAAATGGAAAAATAATGTATTTGTGCATCCAAAGGATAGACACTGCTGTGTCCTTTATCCCCCTGAGTTTCTCAGTGCTCCAGAGAAGCACTCTTGGAAGCGGACATGTTCCCAGGCCAGGCACCAGGTGGTTATGACTAGATGTAAGAGGAAGTGTGAAGGAAAATAACTATCCCCTGGTTAACTCGACAAACTTGGTTAGAATTTCAGTAGATACTAAAAGCCAGGGAGGAGGGAAGAAGTAGTCAATTTACACAGAAGGTTAAGGTCATTGTTCATGGAAGGAACATGTGACACTTATGCTGCAGGGAAAAATGGGACAAAGACTCAGCAGCTGACATTAGTACTTTCTTTGTATTAGGACTACAGAGCCAACCCAGGAATTGGGCAAAGGAGAAACACAAAAGCATGTAAGGAAGTTTTGAGGTATAACAAGACTGTACCATAGGCCTGAACTGTCTATTTGGTCTGGATGGAGAGCTGATCTAGAATTGACCTCTTCTCTACCATTGGCAAAAATAGAACTAGTCAATTCCAGTTGTAGAGAATAAGACAATGTAGTCACACACTTAAGTATGTATTTAAAATGTGTGCAGATATCAACAGTCTTATAATAACTTATATATTATTATATTTAAAATTAGAATATGTAGCATCTTAAGATGAAACCTGGTCACCATCTCTACTATTGTAATTTATAAAATACACAAACTTTCTAGTACATAATAATGATACATTTTATATAAGACATAGTTGAATATTTATCTGACCAATTTGTATGTGAATAGATTATTTAAAGGACAAAGTCTTTGTTCATTTACTTAAATATTTTTTGGTAAATCTCTGAATGTGGATTAATTTGCATTTTAGCGAAGTTTACTTTATATTTTCTAAGTTAGAAGTTGGCAAACTATGACTTGTGGGCAAACTTTGGCCGGTTATTTGTTTTTGAAAATAAAGTTTTATTGTACTACAATCACCCCCTTTTGTTTATATGTTGTCTATGGTCCCTGTTGCAACAGAGACCATCTGGCTCACAAAGCCTAAAATATTTATTATCTGACTCTTTATACAAAAAGTTTGCCAAGCCCTAGCCTAAGGTTTAATCAAGGCAACATATATTTGTGGTCTTACAATACTAAGTAGATCATATTTTATTTTTTTTAGAGCATACTAAAGTCTTATTTCATTAAGGCATGGAACTTTCCAAAAATAATGCTTGGAATGTTGCAAAGAAAGAACCTTTAGAGATCTTGTCCTCTATAAAATGGAACATCAACTACAATCTTAACCATAGGACTCAAGATGACAATTGTAGATGTATAAAAGCAATGAAAAAAAAAAGTAAGTTCTCACACACTTCACTACACTTTGGAAAGAAATCCTGATATTGTATGCACACACTAGTTTACAAAGTATGGTCATATGATGTTCTCATTTAACCCTCACCCAGACCAAGTTCACTGCCCTCTCTAGAAATAAGACTTGTCCAGAGAAGTGTCCCTTGGACGTGGCAAAGCCATCAGTAGAATGTAAGCTTATTCTACTACACTGCAAGTCATTTTCAGGGTGCAGAACTTGCTCCATCCTGGGTTTGACCACATCTGGCTGAGTCCTCACTGCTTATGCATCTATGGATCTCATTTCCATGCAATCTCTGCCCTCATCCCCTGCCTCCACTCTCTGCCCCACTGCTGCCACTTCCCTGGCCCCACACTCATTTTTCTGACCATCCCATGTGGGAGGGTGTTGCCGCTCTGAGATGCATCCTTGTGGTGGGATGTGCATGGGGCGAAGGGCCATAGAAGTAAAATGTGGGGTTAGGGGCAGAACTAGGACACAAAACTATAAATACAAACTTGCATAAAAAAGTTAACTTAAGAGTGAGAAAAGAAGTCATACTGATGTAGGATGGGGCAAATTTCCCCGAGTGTGGGGAGAGCAAGCCCTGCACCAAGAGAAGAAGAAGGTCCTTTGGCGGAGAATGTGGAAAGAATTCAACACACACGCCAAAGTGAGTCAAAAGGAAAGTTTATTAGAAAAGGTGTAACACTCCACAGACAGAGTGTGGTTTTCTCTCAGAGGCAGAGAGCAAGAGTGTTCAGGGAATTCAGATTATATATCATTCTTTAGTTTCTGTGAGTTACAGTTTAAAGCCTTTGTTAACCCATTTTCTTTGATGTGGACATACAGTGAGGAAGGGGAAGGGGCAGAGTATGTAAGGTGAAAGGCCCACTGGTAGTTCCTAGCCTTTAATCCACAGATTCCCCATAGTTTTAGTCATAGGGAATGAATGATTCTATTTGTGTAGGGAAGCCACTTAAAGCATCTGTCGTACTTGTTTCCCCTTCCACATGTGTGGGGAATGGGTTGCTGGCAATCCCAGCAGAAATCTTTCTTTAATTTGAAGTTGTCCTCTTGGCCTGGCTTCAGGCTGATCAGCATATTACAGTCTCTGAATGTAGTTTGATTTAACATTTTAATTCTCTTGCCTCCTCCCTACATTAATAGTAAATTACACATTTTTGAAAGTTAACTAACACCATATGTCACAATATTATAAAATAACATATTTCAATAAATTGACACTTCTGAAATTTTCAGTTTTACTGCATTGGTGGCAATTTGTATATTTCATCTGAAACTATCTACTTCCCAAAGATAAGGTTCATTTGAATCTTTAATTTTCAGGGTGAATAAAATGTGACTTTACTTATAGATGCATTAGCTATTTGTAGAACTGCTCCTGCTTTTTGCCCTACAAAACAGTTCTGCGAAGTTCCATTGCACGTGATTCTCATCAAAATGGGGAAAATATTAGTTACTTTTATAATAAAATGTACTGCATTCTAAACATTTTCCTGATAAGCGAACACTTCTTTTTTGATGAGGCATCAGTGGGAACTGCTTTCGGTTGTTTATAAGCGTAACAGCAGGAGAGTTCCCAGGGACTAGCTTCGGCTCTAAGCCTTTCCGATCTTGCTTCTCCTCTGCTACTTGTACACAGTGCAAATGATCTCACCTCTTGCCACAGTGGGCTGGGAAGGGGGAGGGATTATGGGAAGTCACTCCTACACTGGAATGGGTAGTAATAAGTTAGCCATACATGGAGGTGACTCAAACCACAAAAATTCCCCAAATTTCCAATTAAGCATATTCCCAAATCCCCTTTCCATTGGCTGGGTCCCCAATGCTCACAGCCACTCTGACACCCTCCCACCACAGAGTCAGTGAGCAGGGAGGTTGGGGGAGGACAATCATAGCCAGTTGCCACTACATCGATCTTCTTTTCAAATCTTATAGAAGCTCAACTTTGTGAACATATTGCTTGTGCAAATGAGGGATAGAAATGTAAATCTCCTCAGCCCCACAATAATATTGCTTCTGAGGGGACAGTGGTAGCCTGCAGGGTCATATTGGAAGCAGGGTTGGTGTTATGGGCTATATTGTTTCTCCCAAAATGTTGTGGGGGATCACAAAGAGCCACTCCAAGATGTGCTTCAGTGGTATGAGGATTGTTTTGAACTAAAGACAATTTAGCTTCAGGCTCAAGAGAAACTTCTGCCCTTCCCTTGACTACCTGGAAAAACTTGTCCATAATAAGAGGTTATCAGAGACAACTTTTTTTGACCAGTATATAAGGCAGCAGGGCAAACTTCTATTTACTAAACATCTATTCTTCTTATCATCCTGCAATGACCCTCTGAAGTGCCCAAGGTGCATGACCTCATTCCTAGCTCAGGATGCCTTATGTACCTCAGTCCCCCTTTCCAACTCTGACTCTCTTGTGTGTGCAATTTCCCATATATATATATTAGATTGGGTTATTTTCTCTTACTAATTTGTCTCATGTCTATTTGATTATTAGATCCGCGAGAAGGACCTTGAGGATAGAGAAAAGTTCGTTCCTCCCCAACAATGTTGAAGCCCTCACCTCTAGCCTCTCAGAATGTGACTGCTTGGAGATGGGACCTTTAAAGAGGTAATTAAGATTAAATGAGATTATTAGTGACAGCCTCAATCTAATGTGACTGGTTTTTTTATAAGAAGAGATTAGAACACAGACATGCACAGAGGGAAAATCATGGGGGAACATAAGGAGAAGACGGCTATCTGCAAGACAAGGAGAGAGGCCTCAGGAGAAGCCGGCCCTGCCAAAGCCTTGATCTCAGACTTCCAGCCTCTAGAGCTGTGAGAGAATAAATGTCTGTTGCTTAAGCTGCCCAGGCTGTGGTATCTTGTTATGGAAGCTGATTCATACAGTGGGATTCCTGGAATGAGACTTAGTGGATCATTATGATTGAGTCATAGTAGAGTTTATTCAGTTTCTCAAAAGCCGAGTGTCTACTGTTTAAGTAGTAGTGTCTATTATGACTGTTCTAAATGCCAGCAACAGGAGTATGTACAAGACAGAAAAATCATTGCCTTTCACCTTAACATATAAATGCACATAAAGCAATATCATAATTTCAATTAAAATATGTTTGCAACAATAAAAATGTACTAGAGCACTGGAATGCAGAGCACCTGACAGTGGAAGACCTCTTTAAGTAGACGTCAGGGAAGATGGTATCGTCAGGTTCACTGTGTAGGGGATTACTCTAAGTTTTGTGTGCAGTTTGTACTGGGATGCCAGGGTCAGAAGAGGGAGGCCAGTTTAGAGGCTATGAGGTCATTGGTAAGGGTGGTGATAGGCCTGGGCTCACTGGAGACAGTGGAGAGAGGATAAAGGGATACATTTGGGCTCTACTTTGGAAGTAGAGCCCATGAGAGGTGAATGCTGGCATCTGCAAGGCCTTCATTGGGATGGAAGAGGTAAGAGAAGGCAAGTCTGAAGGTGCACAGGGCATGGCTCACAGTGGACATTAAGAGTCTTCTTTGGGGCATATTACGTTAGGGGTATTCATTAGAATCCCAAAGGAGATGCTAAGCAGTGGCAACCTGAATTGACTGAGTCAGGAGAAGGAGGAAAGAGTGCTGCAGGGACAGCTGGTGGTGGCCAGTCATGAAGTAAATGATGTGGGAACCTGACCTGCTCACTGCAGTGAAGACCAACCCCAGGGCAGTCATCCTTGGAGATGGGGTCAGCAGCCAAGGTCAGGAGCAGGCCTGAGAACGGTGAACCCCTGGTCATCAATGCCTATGAAGTGGTATGGGTGTGTGGTAAGACCCCCTGAGGGTTTCTTTAACTCATGCTAGAGGAGAGGAGAGGCAAGTTCTCAGTGAGGATATGCATTGAGAAAGGATTATAACTTGTATTTTAAACTGCTGCCTGGATCAGTGAGGGTCTAGCAAGAAACAAATGGCACATTCAAATTTGGATATTCTAGGGAGGGCTTAATAAAGGGTCTGCTAGTAAAGGTGTTGGCAGGTGAGTGAGACCATAAGGATAGTAAAGGGCTCCAGGATGATGAACAGAGAGTGACATCACTGTAGGAAGGAGATGTATGGGAGAGGGAGCAGTTAATAATTCCAGAAGGAGAGTCGAGTAGAGAAAGCCACCTGGAGTCGGTCCAGGGTGACCTGGGGAAAGAATGTGTAGGCATAAGTACCCTGACCTCACTCTCATTCCCTTGCTGATTTCCTGCTGGGGCTTCCCACTGATCTAACCTAACCAGGGCAGGACAGAAGATGGAGAAGCAGTTGCCTAAGGCTAAACTGGTGAGCTTTCCAAGACAGAAAAGAGGGTGGAGACTGGTGGGGAGAGGAGGAGTTACAGCAGAAGTGTAAGACATTCAGGGCACCCTCTGAGGTTTAACTGACATTGAGCCAACTGCCAGACTAGTGAGTGGGGCCACCCTTGGGCAGCCTAGCCAGGTGGCCATCTGACCTAGATGTTTATAAGTGGAGCAGGGAATGGCCAAATCTGCCTGCCTAGAAGAACTGCCCAGGTGACTCACAGAATTTGAGAAATAATAAATGTTAGCTATTTTAAACTAAAGTTTTGAGGTGGTTTGTCATGCAGCAAAAGCTAGCTAATACAAACTCATAAGGTTGTCATGAAGAATGACAACATGAGTAAAGCATTTAGGACAGTGTTGGGACAATAAATGTTAGTCATTATTAAAATTGGGCTATATGTTTGCAATTTTTGTTCTGTTTTGTTTTTAATTGTGAGTGCTTCCTCGGTAGGAGGTGGATTTTTTCTCTGTGAGTATGAAATTATGCCAGTGTCCCATAGAAGTCTTGAGGACTGTTTCTGCCAGGTCACCATGAGTTTTTCATATTAATTTCACAGCTGATGATATCTGCACTACATGGTTCATGTAAATTTTTGCATGGCGCAGATTTGGATTTTCAATTTATCACTAATACTTTTCCCATCCAGGGGACCTGGGCACATACATGAAAGCTTCATTGTTGTTTCCCTGGACCAATGGTGGAGTTTTTTATTCATCTTTGTAATAAAGGATGATTAGCACTTTGTGGGGCCCAGCATTTCCCAGGCACCTCAGTTCCACCTCCAGCCTGCATGAGTGTTAAACCACGTCCCCATGGTGATGAACCCCTACTTCCGCACTGTAGGGCTGAAGTACATATCTAGTACAGCTTTGGGATGTGATGGGGACAGTTTCTGCCACAAGTTCCCTTTTTGTTTCTGAGAATATTACTTTTTATTCTTTTAAGCTAGGCTATGCATTTTAAAATATTGGATATTAGTCCATCATGTCTGTCTTCTTAATTGTAGGACATCCAAATCCACCCAGCCTGTCTCCTTGCTGGCAGTAACTAGCAATCATTTTCTTGGCAGATTTAATGGTGTCTTCCTGCTTTTGGGCAATGGGAAAAGTGATTTCCAAAAACTGATTTTCGAAATGGAAGATATTGTTACTTAGAGCTCTCTTTCAAAAGATCAGATTAGAATTTTCTTATAGTAATTTCCCTGAGAAAATTTTTTGCTAGTAATTTAAATAATTCTCTTCAATGTTTAAACTGAGTAAGCCTGTATTTGGGAATAGATCCTTTAATGCCAAAAACTTTACGTCAAAAGGTTAGTCTCCTTCTTTAGTAAGATCCCTCTCTACCCCTAAGTCCACTTCTTGTAACAATGCTAGAGTTGTCTTCCATGTTTTAAATAATATACTCATGCTTCTTTGTTTTATTTTTCAGTTTCAAATGTTACTACTTAATTGTCCATAATGGATTATGAGCATTTTTCCCCCTTTTACTATCACCACTTGCTCTACCACTTTCCTCTTCCCATTCCTCCTCCCAAATATGATTATATATTTTGTTATTTGATTGATTCATCTAAATAATGTACTTAAATTTCTATTTCCCATTCCAGCAACTTTACAGGACATCTTGACTCTACCTAAAATGAGATAAAAATATTACTGTCTAAAACTATCCCTGACTCCTCCCTCCATTATTCATCTAATTTTGTCAGTTATGCTTTTACATTTAGTTATCAAAGTTGGCGACATTTATATTCTATTTTGCCCAAACTTCTAGTTCTTCTCTGCCATAAGTTGACACCGAAAGCTGAAAAAAATATATATAGCCTTGATATCATAAGATTTAAGTCCATTTAGGCCAAGTAGTATCTCTAAGATCACATATTTTTCTGTAAAGAATTCCATATGCCACTAAAAAAAATATATTTCTGCTTGACAATCAAATACATTCTCTTTTGTAATTCCTCATCAACTGCTTTCTATTTGAACCATGACTATCGTTCAAGCTTTTACTTTTCCCTGGAGTTTCAATTGCCTTTTTTCCCTTTCCAAAAGAATAATGTGTTTTGTTTATTCTTCATATATCTATTTGACACTCATTTTGCCAGGCAACATTCTGAGAATAACCATGCAGATAAAACAGGCCCAAATCCTTGCCCTTCCATTCTCTCTAGAGAGGTGAAGGTGGGTGATAAATAGAGAAAGAGGTAAAATACATAGTGGATCAGGAAATACGCATGAAGAGAGATAAAGCAGGCAGCATCTAGGATGCACCATGTTGGGATTGGAGGAGTCTGCAACTTTCAAAACGGTGACCAGTATAGTTGTTCCAGGATAATGTGCTGCTCATTCTGGCTGTAGTTAGAGATTTATTCCTCTTTGGACTTCTGATTTTGTGGGGTCAGTAGCATGTTCTGAGCTCTCTGCTCAACCTTGGAAGCCTTTGTCCTGGCTAATTACAGGTTAGCTGTTCCCTCTTATGTGGCCCCACAACCCCCTGGCTGCTCTGGTTTCAGACAAAATGTTTGGCACTGGCCATCCAGGTCTGAGGGCTGGGAGGAAGCCAAGTGTCCACAGCTCCAGGAGACATTGTCCCATTTTTCCTTTCAACCTGTCTTTGACATCTACATCTACAGGATTTTCACACTAAGCATTGGGATAAGTGAAACTTATGCTAAAATAGGTTCAGCCATGATCAAACTGGTAGTTTTCTGAGAGTAGGATGAGAGTAGCAATTTTGGTATGGTATCAAATTCATATAACACTGCTCATTTTTTCTTTTTCATGAGCCGATACAATTTTTGTGCCAAAAAACATGTGAATGCCAACCTCTTGAGTGTCGTAAGTGACATGGACTATGGGATCACAGTGCTGTAGAGTTCTCTTTCAGAGAATAATTATTTCTTTTAGAAAAAAAGATAACAGGTTGGGGTTATCGTGAATAATTTCTATTCTTTTATTTGGTGCTTTCCATATTCTCCACATTTTATGTAATAAATATGGCTAATTTTTATTATCAGAGTAAAACTGAGTTTAAATAAAAAAGAACATTAGATTGGACAAAAAGGAGATAGAACTGTATGGTCCTTCATTACTTTTAAAATTTCATCTGGTGGGGCTTGAATTTATGTTTAATTCAATAAGTAACACACTCTTACTTCTGCACACTTCTCCATAATGTCACAGAGAGTAACAAACATAAAGAAAAACAGACTCTTACTACTAGTAGGCACCATTTCATATAAATTCTTTCTGGGTAAAGTTATCTTTTGTTTGAGTTTAGACAATTAAAAAACAATAAAGTTTTATTTATTTATTAATTTTTGTTTTTTAGAGAAAGAGTAAGTAGAACTGTGGGCCCAGCTGATCCCAACTTGTTTTCAGAGGTCTAACACTGAGAGAAGGAAGCCCCTCTTTTCTCAGTTGTCTAAATTAGTGTGTGTCTTAGCAAGGGGGTAGAACCGCAGGCTGTGTGTGTCACTGCTGGTTTTAAAGTCACAGGCCCCCAGCTTATGGAGTGGTGGCAGATTACATGGTAGTCCCTTGTCCCTTGTGGGTGTGGACAGTGAGCTAGCTTGAAGAAAATGACTCATGATGGGGTTTTACTGTTTCCCAGCCAGGAAATGTCTTAAGGCACCAAATGACACACCCACATGAGGAAGCGTCTGCTACTCCGTGGGCCTCTGGCAGGACAAAATGACTGGGCCCTCACACATTCTGCTTGGGTATTATAGACTGTTCAGTTCAGTGTGCCCCAGACTAATACAGGTTTTGCTCTGTAGCTCCTGCTCAGCTGTTGCGGTGGTTCTGACAAAATGTCCCACCCTACTGTGACATGTACACTTTAGTCTGGCATCCTGAGGGAGAGTATTCCAAAGCAGAGTGGAAACAAAGAGACTTAATGACTTGCCCAAAGGCATTCAGAGTGTGGTCAGAACCGGGCAGTTGGCTACCACTCCAGAGCCCACCCTTCTATATCGTATGCATCTTAAACTGCAGAAGAAAGCCAAGGATGGCAGAGGAGCAGGGTGACAGTGAGAATATCAGGAGCTTCAGGGCAGGTTTTGCAGACTGATTAGAATCTTTGCAATTTAATTTTTTCAGAAAAGCTCATTGCAAAATCTTAATTGTAAAGTTCTATACATGTTTTTCTATTCAATGGAGAAATTGCACCAGAAAAATGTCACTTCTGAATTCAGGTCTGGCCTTTTCAGAGAGTGAGACTTTAACACAACAGCAGCAATTTGCACTACTCTCATGTAAACTAAACCGGGATTGCCGACCCCCACTTACAATCCCCAGGGAGTTTGGGGTCACCTTTGCAAAGCAGCAGCAATCTATACATTGTAAGTTCATGTGTGCATGGAGGGAGAAGAGCAGAGAGGAGGGGAGAACTTTTTATAAACAGATGTCAGGAGTAGAACAGGAGACTAGGCAGAGCCAATCTGTCACTAAGGCGGAAGCTCCCTGAGTACAGAGACAAAGGCCATTGTGCGAGACACATAATAGGTACTCGACAGATATTTTTTTTGTACAAAAATCTATCCATGTTCTTCAAGGTATTAATAGGAGTTTCAGAGCACAAGGGCATCTAGAGGCCAATTAGCTTGGGGACACAGGAATAAACAGTAAGCAGGGCTCTTTTCTGAAGACTTTTTAGCACCTGGAATGTGCAGGTGGGCATCTCACAGCCCGGACGCCTCTTCCATAGTGCCCTTGACCACACATTCTTTGGAGGAGAGGACAGAGAACTTATTAGAAATGGGAAGAGATGGAGTTTTAGAGTCAGAAAACCTAGGATCGAACTTGCCCTTACCAACTATCGTAATATTGGAAAGTCATTCCTGTGTATCCACTTGCCCTTCTGAGTAAAAGAATAGTTGTGGCAATGATATGTGACTTTTACTCAGCAAATGGTAGGGTGCCTGGAACAATGCAGGTGTTTAATAAACAATAACTCTTAAAATTAAAATTAGAAAGCTGAGACCCAGAGAGTACCAGCTGGCCCAAGGTCACCCAGCTTGCTTGCCTCCCCTCTGATATTCCTTATACTGCAGTATACTGACTGATGATAGAAATTGTATATGGAAGTATTTCTAACAAATCAAATAGATGTTGCCAGATGTTTCTGTTTTACAGAAGAATGAAGTTAATGGATATATATCAAGGCTCAAAGCTAGGATTTAAAGAGAGATTGCTGAACATGAGCAGCCATAAAAGATGTCCAGCTTGGTATTTCAGCATTCCAGGGCAGCCCAAACTACCATTGGTCACATCTGGTCTCCATCAAGCCTGAAGTGTTACATAAATACATACATGGTTTATAGGGTGAGAAGGCCCTATTAAGACAGCCCAGACTTTGTTCTGCATAAGCTCTGTAGATGAGGTCCAGGAGGTTGCCTGACAGCCCTGGGCAATGTCCTCTCAAAGGACATAGCTCTCTGTTCCCATCCATGTAGCTGGGGCAGGAATGTGTCTATCTGCTAATGGATCCATCCATTCTAGCTACCTTCATCAGATCAAACACATCTGGATGTCCAGTCTTCCAACAGCAGGCTCTACTTAGAAACTGCTGGTGGAGTTCACTCCAGAAGTTAGAGAAGAACAAAATGCTTTAATGATCCTGTGGACTCCATTCACCCACCCATCCATCCATCCACTCATCCACCCATCCATCTACCTATTCAATGAATATAAGCTCATTGCATGTGCAAAGCACTATTTTAGGCACAGGAAATCGGCAGCAAATAAGTCAGGCACGGACTGACCTTTCTACCACATCCAGAGTGAGGGACTGACCTTAAGTAATTGCACTATTATTCATTGGCCAGGCTGATAAATTCTCAGAAGGAGAATTACAGAGTGTTCTGAGAGCATGAAAGGGGAGACACCTCCTAACTGGAAGGCCAGAAAAGCCTTCCACAGCACAGAGGATGTGATGTGGGGCAACCTTGAGGCCCAGGCTGCAGTCCCTGGACTGACTCTGACTGCTTGGTTTTGGGGAAGTTGCTTTTGTTTTCTCACAGTAGTTTTGGTTTGACTGTTAATTCTTTCCCCAACGGAAGCCTCCATAATCAATCTATCCCCTCTCTCGGTAAAATCATTAAAAATTTCCTAGTATCAATTCCCCCCACAATCGAACTAAAGGACTGACTCTCATAAAAGCAAAGTCTCTTATACTACAGCCAAGGAAGAGAGTAAAGTAGGAGTTTCTGTACATCGCCGTCCTGGGCAGAAGGCCGTCGTCCTGATACCATCAGGACTCTGCTGAAGGCCGTTGCATCACGGTCACAGAATGGACCACAGCACTGTGTGTGTTTTGCTTTTTAAAAAGACCCAAACCCCACAGATATTCTCCACTCCCACCCTCACCAACACACACACAGAGTGACCAGCCTGCTGAGAGGTACGTCCTCCTGGCCATGGTGGTACAGTCTCATGGTCTTCAGCTCTCTCCCCCTAAATAGAGAGATGCATGTGGAAGGTCTGAAAGGCAGCCTGATTCTGCCCAGTCAGGCTCAGGCCAGGCAGGGCTTGGCCCTCTTCCATTAGAGGTAATTACACTGGCCATGTTTCCATCTACTTTCTGTGGCTTTGCCTGGATCTTCAAGAAAGGCACCCTCTGGTTTTGTGCTACAATGTAATTTCTTTGTAGCGACAGGGTTTTCTACTACTCCCAAACCGGCTACCTGTTAGCCATGGCCACTCATTTCCTTGTGCACAGGGTAACAATTATGCAGCCAGAGGGCGGCTGCTGTTGGGTTTGTTCTCTGTGATGTGCATTTTGTGAGGCGGAAGAGAAACCCTCTTTCTTCTAAAAGTAACTCTTAAAATAAATACACTGTACTCCTCCAGCGATTGAGTGGGAAGAAGGGAGCCACTGTTTCTACCATGCTTTGCAGAGTAGCTTGGCTGGTCAACACAGTGAGGAAAGAGGCAAAGGGGGGACCTGTAGTGTGCCCAGGACCATGCCAGTGATGAGCTGTGCCCCCCAAATGCTCTTTTAAGTTTAACAAAAAATTAAAAATTTTCATCCAAGCATTGTGATAAGACACTGGCTTGCTTGAAGCTATTTGCAGGACAAAGAGCCCCGACACATGCTCTGAGCCAGGTAGGGATGAACAGCATCTGCTGTCCTTGCAAAACACCGTATAGCGAAGAGAAAGTGAGCTTCTTTGACAATTATCCCTTAGTTTAGGGGTAAGGTGCTAAAGGCCTTGAGGCCAGCTGATTGTCTGGTGTGAGTGGACCTCCACCCCTCACATTCAGCACACTTTTTGCCCTAAATAGTGAGGCAGATTTCACAGTTCAACCCCATGATGCTCTGAGGCCAAGGAAAAATGAACTTTCACTTGCAGTTTGAAATCTGAGAGCTGGAAGGGCCCTGTGCTTTTCTCTTCCTGGCAGGGCGGCTTACACACAGAGAGGCAACAGTTATCATCAAAGTGTC
Source organism: Eidolon dupreanum (assembly GCA_028627145.1). Lineage (NCBI taxonomy): Eukaryota > Metazoa > Chordata > Mammalia > Chiroptera > Pteropodidae > Eidolon > Eidolon dupreanum. The sequence goes on along the minus strand of CM053509.1, from coordinate 92,620,480 downwards.
CTCCTTGGGCTCACCCATAGGATGGGGTTTTGGTTTTATGCTCTATTGTGTGGGGAGACTGGGGCAGAAAGCAATTCCTCTGTAACTATCAGGGTTGGTGTGTCTCTCATGCCAGATCCATGAAGCCTTGTACTGAGGACAAGTGATAGGAAATAGAATGAGACTTGAACAGGCCCTACTTCCAGGGGAGGGGCAGACAGGTCAGCCAGAACCTCCTCCTCAGTTCTGACTTCTCCTTAACCAAACCTGAGCTTTAGCGAAAGATGTCTTATGACTCACAGATCTCTTTCTCTTTCTCATTGTCCTTCCTCGGCCTTTCTTCTGCCTTTCTCTCTCTTGTTCTCTATATTCTGTAATCTCCAAAATTCTCTACATTCCCTAGCCTTTCTAAAATTTCCAGGGATTTGCATCAAAAGTAGTCAGAATAGTACCTTCACTAACTTGGACCCCATCTCTAAGTAAAATGACCAATTATTTCTCTAGCTGAAAAAGGAAGAGACAATGGACAAAGTAATTACTTAAACCCAGCCAGTGTAGTTTTGTATCTAGATACTGACTATCAATTTTATCATTTTTTTTAAGGTATCATTTTGGTTTGTTTTCCACATTTCCATGTCATATTCCATATTACATCATTTTGATCAATTCTGACTCAGAGGTCACTTCCTAATTTTACTGGGCCTCTGTTTCCGCATTGGTCCAACTTACAAGCTCATGAGGATTTCTGAGAGAGGGATGCTCAAGCCGAAGTGTTTGGTTGTCTTTATCAGAAAATGGACCTTCTAATTTTACTGAAAGCATACAGGTATCACTTACCAAGATTCTCCCACTTGCAACAGGACCACCCAAGAAGAGGTGGAAAGAAAGAGAGAAAAGTAAAACTAGTGCTTGACCAGAGATGCAAGAAGGGGAATGTGGTAACACCAAAGATTATGATTTTAATTCTTAAAAAGGGAACCTCTTGGAGAAGAGGTGCAAGGCTCTATTTGTGCCAGGTGGTACTCCAATCAAGTTTTACAACAGTCACGTTTTAACCACCAATAAAGCACCCATGGCCATGGGTCATAACTTTTGAATTTCATAGATTAGCAATTTGTTTCAGTTCTATTGAGATGTAATTGACATATAACCCTGAATAATAATGACTCACAGATATTGTGAGATGATGAATGCAATGAGTTTAGGTAACATGGGTCAGCAATATTTTAAAAAGAGTTTCAAACAACAGAACTGATATTTATTATCATCTTCAATTCCTAAGAAAAAGGACCCCAAATTTTAAAAAGTACATATTAGAATGATGAACAGTCTTTATAAGTAGATAAATGTGTCTCTGTGACAAATGAATACATTGCCATATTTTTCTGGTTTTATTACGGACTTGTAGAGATTCGTTGATCCTGTTTGGATTATTGCCTTATAGCAAGAGTGTCAGATGGGTCTCAACTTCAGTGCTAATTCCAGCTGATGGCCAGCTGCTGACTAGAACACTGTGTTGAGAAGGATTCTGAAGTGGGGTCCAGGCTCGACCATTATTAATTAGCAATACTCGACACAGGCATTATGATGACTTTCAAATCGTTCACAAATCTTTTCTTTTCCTCTCATTGAAAGGTGGAATCTACGCCCCTCCCCTCAAATGTAGGCTGGCTTTAGCAACTTGCTTCTGACCAACAGAAGGTGATGCTTGAACACTCATAGTTGGAACCCAGCCACCATCAGCTGAGGAAGCCCAGGCCCATGGTGTTCTGACCAATGGCCTCAGCTGAGATACTAACAGCCAGCATCACTGGGTACAGGAGTGAGAGAGCCTTCAGATACTGCCAACAACCCCAGCTGATAACATGTGAAGGAGAAATCAGCTGCCTTGCCAAGCCCAGCCCAAACTGCAGATTTGTGAGGGGGAAAAAAAGTTATTGTTTCAAGTAACTATTTTGGAGGGTGGTTAGTTACAGAGTAGTAAAGGAACAGAACTATCACAGAATGGAAAACAGCAGAAAACACTACCATGCCTATCCTAGGGCATTTGAGATTAAACACACACACACACACACACACACACACACACACACACACACACACACCCTAAGTTATTATTTTTTCACTAATCTATTCCTGTTTACATTTGGAAATTTAAAAAGTAAGTGTACCATACCTATGTCTATTAAAAAATGCCAAGGTCATGTTGACTTTTATGGATCACACTCAAATCGACTGTTTTGAGTTCAAATTCTGCCAACCTCTCTGAAAAATAGTATAGGGTTACCATAGCATCCTGACCATGCTCTGGAGAAATTAAAATTTTTAAACTTAATATTATATTTACTCATTCCCTCTTGATGTCTTGGCTCCAAGGAGATCACCTGATGTACAGGAGGAGCACAGCCCAAAAGTGCACAAATAGTTCTCCACATAGTACTGCTTTAGACAATCTTCCACCCCTATGAGAGGCAGGGTCACCTCCATCCCATATTACTTTGTCACTGTGTCCTCAATACCTGTGAAACCACAGGGCTAGTGAGTTCCCAGCAGTTGCTCTCTGAGGACTCATCAATGGTGTCCAAGCCTGGTGGCTGCATGAGAGATCACAGCAAAACCCAGTGGCTAGAAACATTGACATCATTCTACCGGTGGTCCTCCCCTCTGGACACTGGATGAGATGATGAGATGGGTCTCTGCCTTGTCAGCACCAGCTCAGGCAGCTCAAGGGAGCTGGGGCCAAACTGAGGCTGGTGCCCATGTTCTGAGGGAGATTCTGGGTTGTTGGTCAGGTCAGAATAGCTGACACATGCCCTGTGCTTCCTCAGGTCATGCGGGCTGTGTTCCAATTCTTCTCAAACTTAAACTCTGTGCTCATTAGATGCCAACTTCCTATCCTCGGCCTTGGGTATCTCCTTGAGCGAGGAACCATGACGTTCTAGAAGCACGAGTGGGACGGCACTAGAAATATCACTCTGACCATTTTTGAGAAATGCAAGCTGCCTGAAATGATCTGGATTTTGTGGTGCAGTCAGGAATCTGCAAGTAAAATAGTTGCATCACATTTCCCCTCTGTCAGTCTTGCCCTATGAAATGAAGAATTAACGTCCATGACTTTCTCCTTTTTGGTACATAATATTCTCATGCTGGGCTCTTAGTGCTTCAGATGCTCAGTCTTTTTGTCTTTAGAAAGAGAAGCTGGTTTCTACACTCCCGGTTACAATATTTTATGGTTCTCTTTTTCCATCCCATCCCAAATTGCAACAAATTCCTGAAGTATTTTTGCTCATAATTTCCTTATCCTTGAACATGAGGCCCCTCTCTCATTAAGAACCATTTTTGGATGTTCGTTTTTATTAAAATGCTTAGAGTAGCGATTCGCCAGGCAGTTACTAGCAGGCCTCTGAAAGATGTGCGTGCATTTCTTAAGTCTGGCTACGCAGATTCAAGTCCTCTATCTGGGTTAATGGGGCGAGTTTCATGCCACCCAGAGCCTCACCATTGAAAGGTTTGCTTTGGCCAGTAGCTCAAGCCTCCTTCAAAAGCAGAGACAGTGGTGAGAAACAGAGATAAATGAGACAGGGTTCCCACGACAAAGAAGCCACAGTGCCCACATCACTCATTAACTTAGTGATCGACCATTCTCCTTGAGAAACTGCTGATTAAGAAACACACATGTCTTTCTGCTTTATGCCTAATTATCACTTCATGTATCAAAATTCATATGAAAATATCATGTTTAGAAAAAATAATATCAAGCTTCCTTTAAAACAAATCAACCATGATTTAAAACCTTTAAAATCCGAAAAATAACGTTGATATGAAGAGGCAAAACGTGTTAAACAGATTTATCATTTCTGAATCAAATATATTTCCATGCTGAAAGCAAGGAAGGCACAGATACTGCCCTCCACATAGAAATTAAAATAGAAGTGAAAATGTTATCACATTAAAAATTGTGGGCCGATTTTTCTGTGAAACTGATTTTCTTTGAAAGGGAAAATATGACTTTCCTTAAAAGTTTATTATTTTTTATACTAAATCAGAGTCCTCATGACCCAGCATCCTGTTCTGTATTTATTTTTCTAAAGACAGACCTCAGTACATCTGGGAATTAAAGTGGAATAGCTGACCCAAGCTGGGAGAGAACAGATTTATTATAGGGTTCGTTATTTCCGCTTTATGGGACCCTCCCTCTGCCCGTACTGAAACTTCAGAGTGGGAGAGATGAATGAATGAGCCTTGTGCAAGAGATACATGTTTCCCAGGTGAAAGACAGCCCCCGTAGAACCAGAACCTCCTGAGGATCCCAGTCTCATCCACTTTACATGGTGAGAGAGGTAAAGAAACACCTGCTGTGGAGATGCTGGAGCCCCTACTTGAGTTTCTGTGACACTCAACAGGAAAACTAGACCAGCCCTCAGGCATCATTACACCTAAATTATACACTATAACCTAACACTGAAAATTCCCGCCTCAGCGCCTGAAACATCTCTGGTTTCAGCTGGCTCTCTGTGGACCTGCTTGGGGTGTGTGCAGTAAGTGAGGCCCACTTGAGTTCCCAGCACCCACATCTTTGGTCTCTGATGGCTGATAAAAGGTCGATGTTCTTAAGTCCCCCGGATCTTGAAACATAAACACTGCAAAATAAGAACGTTTTTTAAAAAGACGGTTTCTGTCATTTTCCCAGCTGTCTGAGTTAATGGGCTGCTTCTCTGAGAACTGGAGAGATTAGCCATAAGAGGAGATACAGATGGCCAAGTGTGACCCCAGGGGACATGCACTGGGCTCTTGGAGCAGCTGTTTCCTGATTTACTTTTCTTCTTCAGTAAACATTTTCGGGAGCTGCTTATTTGGGAGTAAAGCTGGACCTTCAGAAACCCTTTGATGTGCAGGGAGCATGATGCTGAATGGAAATTTTAGTGAATGCAAAAACTAGGCCAGAAACTTCTGCAACCCTCTAGGAGCTTGAGGATTTGAATGCTACCCAGGAAAGCAAGACTTCATCTGTGACAAGAGCCATAGATTTTGTGTGGGAAGACCCCAAAATGCTGCCTCCACCCCACCTCATTCTCTGCTAAATAATGTTTGTCTAAAAGAGTAGGTGGTTTATCTGGGACCAGTATTAATGGGAACATTTCCATTCTTGGTTTCCATAATTACAGTTCAGGCTTTCCCTGCAAGCTCTCTGTTGAAATATTCCCACGCAGGGATTGAAAGCTAAACATGAAAAAGGGATCTTGAAAGTGCCTGGGAACCAGGCCTTGTAACAGAAGTGAATAGATGTGTCTCCCTTGCAGGTCCCATTCATGGAAAGCATGTGCTGAGAAACGGAAAACAGGGTCGTGGTGAAACAGTGACTGGCTCTGAGTGAGCATAGAGTGTCTACGACACTTTAACCCAGACTGGGAAAGGGGGCCCAGTCTGCAAGTCTGATTTCATTGTCAGGCAGCATATGCATAAAAGCAGGGCGGCCTGGGCCTCTAGGCTGGAAGGGCCAATCATTGGCGAGTTAGTTACCCAGATGTCAGAGTGCCAAGTGGTGTCTGTAAATAGAGCGGACAGGTGATATTTCCCTAATAGAGTTGTGGAGAACATTGCGCACATGTACACAGAATGCCTCATAGGCAAGTACCATGCAGAGTCATCATCTTGTCGGTGGTGGTTCCCTTCCTGCAGTTTGCATCTCCTATATCTGACTTTGGGTGTGAGATATAACTTAGTATAAACGTCCATAAAACAATAGAATTTCCTGCTCTCTATTTTATCTTTTTGCTATATCATAGTCTCAGAAGCATTTTCTTATTCCCAAATCAGCTATAAAATATCAACAAACCATCTTCATACACAGGGAACCCAATACCGCTGCTATCCCAGTGGAATGGACATTTATTCTGCTTTCCAGGAATGAAGGCAAGGACCTCTTGTAGCAAGCAGCCTAGAGCCTTAACACTCTCAGGTAGTTAGACAGTGATGCCCATACATACCAATTTCCACAGGCATTCACAAACCTGAGGACCTACCAGACTGGAAGGACCTTACATGCTGTGATTCCAACACTTTTATTTCCCTTAGGCAGACAATAATGTCTGGTGACTTGATTTGCCCACATGAAAGAAGCAAACCCAATGCCCTTCCCTAGTACTCACACCCTCTCACCTCCACCCTCACTGCACACTCAGTTTGCGATTATGCATGGATGGTCAAGAAGCCAGCCCCCATCCCACATACAGTATGTTATATTTTGCCCAGCATGATTCCCTTGAGATCACTCCATGCTGTGTATCAACAGTCCATTTCTCTTTACTGCTGAGTAGTAGTCTGTGGTATGGGCGTACCCACAATTGTTTAACCATTGCCTCTTGAGGTTATTTCCAGGTTTTGGCTATCACAAATTAAGCTGCTATAAACATTTTCATAGAGGTTTCAGTGTGGAGATTAATTTTTATTTCCCTGGAATCAATGCCCAAGAGTGGGATAGCGGGATTATGTGGTAAGTGTGTATTTAGGTTTTTAAGAAACTACCATATTGTTTTCCAGTGTGGCCATACCATTTTATATTCACAGCACAATATATGAGAGGCCCAACACCTCCCATTCTCACCAGTGTTTGGTTTTTCACTTTAGCCATTACATACACACACACACACACACACACACACACACACACATCATATATAAAATAGATGATATATATATATACATATATATTCAATATAATTTTTTCATCCTCTTTACCTGAGCTTTCTCAGACCAAAAGTATTTAGTGTTGATGAGGTTCAGCTTATTGATTTTTTTCTTTGATGGGCCATGCTTTTGACATCATGTTTATTCACCAAACCTGGACCCTGAAGATTTCCTCCTGTTTTATTTTTTTTCTAAAAGTTTTATAGTTTTGTGTTTTATATTTCAACCTATGACCTATTTTCAGTTACTTTTGTATAAGGTGTGAGGTATAGTCTTAAGTTAATTTTTTTTTTTTGGCCTATGGATGACCAACTGTTCCAGCACCATTTGTTGAAAAGACTGGGGTATAAAACTTCTAAAACATTGTTATAATGCCATTTTATTTATGACTATATGTGTGGGATTACATTTCTATAAGGTAGGTTTTGGCAGTGAAAATCCCCATTTGGGAAGGCTTTGGATCCCCAAAATGCAGATGCAAGGTCTCATGCCTATGCTTTCTGGGTCAACCCTCTTGAAGGACAGGTTTGGTGGGTGGGTTGGTTTCCCTTTTGTGCAAAATGTTAGTGGGATGGCTATCTGATACCAGAATAAAAGCCCTCCTGGTGTTCAATGCTACCAGCACTGAAACAGCTTGTTAAACTAATGCAGGGCTCAGAACCAGCCTAATGCATGTGGAGTAGGTACACACAGGGCACGTCTGAGGCATGAGGCCATGTTACTGCCATTTGAAGCATTGAGTTGTGTCCCCAGAGTTTGCACAATTTTTTTTTAATGAACACATTGAATGAAAGAATGAATAACATAGTTAAATCTATTAAACTGTCAGTATGGATCTATTTCTGGTATATCGCTTAAGTTTATAAGGTAGCAACTCTCACAGGATTCTTTATAAGGAGATTTACCTTAAGTTAATTTTTCTCTTTTACCATTAAAAGAAGAATGATGGTCTGCTCCTGTTTTGAGGAACTTATGTCTGAAGGTTAACTGTAAACTTGGGCTCAGTCTAGATGGAAAATAATGAGAATGAGTTTTCCTTCCTCTGTTATCTCAGGTTCGACGGGTTCTTACATCCAAGGGTGAGGTTCTCTTACTTGTTAGTCACTTGTATGTGTTGATCTGATTACTCATCCAGTTATTTGTTTTCATATTTCTTCTCTTTAGGATACAGAGTCTTCTTTTGAGAACTGGGAAGAGTGCTGGTGATAGCAAGAAGACCATTCCCATGGCTGCTCAGTTCACCCCTGTATTTGACCTCTTGACTCCATCTGATCTTTACTTTAAGCCACAGTGGGACATACTGGCAGGGAAGACTTGGAGCATGGTCCCTGTCTTGGGGTGTGAGCTGGGACATAAGACACCCAGATTGAACCTTCTGAAATACACTGATGCTCACTGCTCTTTAGCAGATCACTCAGTTAATACTCAGAGCATGCCTGTACTCTGCATAGTTCTGCCATAAGAGCACTAAAGGATATTAAAAGAATAGTGTGAAACCTTACCCCTATTATACTTACTGCCCCAAGGCTCACTATAGCCATTGAATAACGTGAATGCTTATTATTCATCTGAACTGCAAGGAATATAGGACACTGCCAACAGGCTTGTTCCATCTCCTTATCCTCCTCTACAAATTTAATATCTAACTGAGTACTAAGAACCTAGAGGAACTTCAGTGAATGATTCTTAATTTTTAAGTATAAAATAAGAGGAATAAATGAATATTGCAAAACTTCAGAGAAGGTCAGGAAAGACTTTATGGATTAGGGTCACTTCCATGTGGCCTTGAAGGAAGTGTGCAAATTAAATGGTGAGTCCCCCTTTTCCTTGGTACCTTTGCAAATGTCCTGAGGCCTCTTCAGAGTGTTGGCCCAGGATGATACTATGTGTGAGACAGCACTCAAGGGTTAAATAGCAAAAAGACTGATTATACAAAATGAGTTCCAGATTTGGGATGAAATCTGAGTTGATACATTCCAGGCTCCATTCCTTGGGAAAATAAATAGAAAAGGTGAATCCCATCTGGTGGTGCTGGAGAAAGTCCCTTCAGAGAGAGACCAGCACATAGGGAGGAGCGTGGGGGCTGGAAAAAGACAGTCATTACCATGCTGTTTCAAGTTTGCAGCTCCAAATCCAGAGCAGATGAAAAGTGTTAAGTTGCATTTCTGAGCTGGATTATAAATGGCATTAATCAGCAGGAGGTAGCCTTGGCATTTCCTGAAAACTCCATGGCAGCCTCATTGGGGGACATTAAACATTCTACTGCAAAGAGCTACAGCAGACCCTGTTTGGGGGCAGTTAAAATCAAAAGGCAGAAACTGGCAGAGTAGATTAAAACAATGTGACTCAACTGTGTGCTGTTTATGAGAAACTGACTTCAAATTTAACATTATAGGTAGGTTGAAGGTAAAAGGATGAAAAAATATGTACTGTGAGATTATTGATTAAAAAAGTATGAGTTGCTATATTAATATATAATAATATAGACTGCAAAGCAAAGAAGACAACTAAAGACAAAAGAGAGACATTACATAAAGAATCAATCACCAGGAAGACATTACAATTCTAAATGTATACACAAAAAAAACAACAGATCTTAAAAATACATGAAGTAAAAAGTGATAGAACTTAAAGAAGAAATAGACAAGCCACAGTTATGGTTGGGAACTTCAATGCCCCCCTCTCATCAACTAATAGAACTACTAGGGAGGATATCAGTAGGTACATAGATCTGAACAATACAATCTACCAACAGAATCTAATTGTCATATGTGGAACACTCCACTCAACACCAACAGAATACACATTTTTTTTCAAGTGCCCATGAACATTCATAAAGATAGATTATATCTTAGAACAAAAATATCAAAATATTTTAAAAAGCTGAAATCATTCAGAGTATATAATATGAACATAATGGAACCAAGCTAAAATCAATAACACAGAGATAAAAGAAAAAAATTTTAAACACACAGAAATTAAACAAAATGCTTCTAAATAATTTATGGATTAAAGAGGAAGCCTCAAAGGAAATGAAAAAAATATAGAACTGAAAATGAAAATACAATATATGAAAATATGTGGGGTGTTATTAAAGCAGTGTTGAGAGGAAAATGTATAGCACTAAATGCTTACATTAGGAAAGAGACAAAGTCTTACATCACAAATCTAAGTTCCTATCTCAAGAAACAGAAAAAAAGAGCAAAGCAAACTGAAAGCAACCAGGGGAAAGGAAATAATAAAGTTCAGAGCAGAAAGTAATGACATTGAAAATAGAAAAACAACAGAGAAAACTAATAAAACTAAAAGCTAGTTCTGTAAAAAACAAACAAAGTCGAGAACCCTCCAGCAAGAGGCTCCACCAATATCAGGAATGAAATGAGACTGTCACTACAGGTCCTGCAACCACTGAAAGGATTGTAAGGATAATAAGGGAACACTATGAACAACTTCATGCTCATAAATGTGAATATTTAGAAGAAATGGACCAGTTCCTTGAAAACCTAAAGATGAAATAGAAAACCCGAATAATCCTATAATAATTAAATATATTAAAGTCATACTTGAAAGGCTCCCATAAAAGAAATCTCCAGGCTCATTGTTTTTACTGGAGAATTCTGCTTAACACTTAAAGATAAATTAGCACCATTTTAATACAATCTCTTTCAGATACTAAAAGAGGAGAGAATACTTCCCAATTTATTTTATTAGGTCAGTGTTATTCTGATACCAAATCAGAGAAAGACAGTTTAAAAGTAAAAAACAAAACAAAATAAAAACCCTACAAAACAATCTCTCTCATTAATTTACCTCAACAAAATATTAGCAAACCAAATCCAAGCGTATGGAAGAAACAATAAACTATGACCACATGGGACTTATTCCAGATATGCAAGGCTGGTTCAGCTTTTAAAATTAAATATAATTCACCACATCAACAAGGCAAAGAATAAAAATTACACAATCATATCAACTGTTACAAAAATGTTTAACAGAATCCAACCACATTTGTGATTAAAAACAAAACAAAACAAAACAAAAAAACAAATCTCTCTCCAGCAAGAATGGAATAGAGAAGAACTACCTAGAATGGCTAAAGAGCATTTATAAAAATCCTATAGTTAGCAACATACTTTATGGTGAAAGACTGAATACTCTCTCCCTAAGCCTGGGAGCAAGGCAAGAATGTCCATTCTCACTACTCATATTCATTATAGTATGTGAAATTATAGACACTGCAAAAGACAAGGAAAAAAACTAAAAGGTATAACAATTCTAAACAAAAAAATAAAATTATTTCTATTTGCAAGTAACATGATTTTTTATGCAGATAATTGAAAAGAATCCACAAAAACTTCTAGAATTAATAAGTGAGTTCAGCAATGTTGTGGGATACAACATTAATGTGCAAAAACTAATTGCATCTTTATATAATAAGAATGAAGGTACAGAAGCCATAATTTAAAAATAAAACACTGTTTGTAATCACTGAAAAAATGAAATACTTAGGTATAAATCTAATAATTAAAATACATATAGAACTTGTATGTTGCAAACTATAAAATGCTGATGAAAGAAAAGATCTAAATAAAAAGATATATAGTAAGTCCTCAAAAAGTGTTGTTTCATTCAACATTATTTCAATAACATTGATGAGAATTAAAAAATCACTTCCTAGTTAAGGCCACTGTTTATATAGGGTTTGAATATTCTCCCATGTCTGTGTGGGTTTTCTCTGGGGACCCTTGCTTCCTCCCATATCAAAAAGATGTTCTGTTAGATGAACTGGCATGTCTACATTGTTTCAGTCTGAGTGACTGTGGATATGGGTGTGAGTGTATACTGCAGTGGAACATTTTCCTATCCAGGGTAGTTCCCACCTTGCACTCTGAGCGGCTGGGATAGGCTTTAGCCACCCGCGACCCTGAACTATGTTTATTAACTTTTCTTAAATGTATGTACAGCACACATTTACTTCAATGTTTAATATTAGAAGTGTTCTAGGAGTTTACTTAGAAGTTCGGTGTTGTTTTTGCAACAAGAAATATGCTGTAATAGTTGGGGACATCAGCTCCTACCTCCCCTCAGCAACCGATAGAACTATTAGACAGAAAATCAGCTAAGATGTAAATCTGAACAACTAATCAACAGAATCTAATTGGCATATATAGAACAATTCACATGTAAAACAACACAATACAAAAATTTTCAAGCACTCATGCAACATTTGCCAAGATCGTCTATATCTTGGTCCATAAAAAAAACATCGACAAATTTTTAAAAATTCAAATCATTGGGTTTGTTCTCTGACTACAATGGAAACAAATGAGAGATCGATGACAGACAGATGACAGGAAAATCTCTAAATACTTGAAAATAAAATAATACATTTCTAATTTCATGAGTCAATGAATAAATTTCAAAACAAAAATTTTTTAAATATAGAATAGAATGATGAGTAAAAATGAAAATAGAACACATCCATCCTAGGTAGAATCCAACTAAAGAAGTACTGAGAGGAAAATTTAGAGCAGTAAATGCTTATGTTAGAAATGAAGAAATATCTCAAAACAATAATCTAAGTTCATATTGTAAAAAACTAAAAAAAAAAAGGAAGAGCAAAATAAATCCAAAGCAAGCAGAAGGAAGGAAACCATAAAGTTACTTTGATAATGAAAATAGAAATACAATGAAGAAAATAATGAAACAAAAGCCAGTTCCTTAAAAAAATCAATAAAATTGATAAACCTCTAGCAAGATTAACAAAAATAAAAAGAGAACACAAATTATCAATGTCAAGAATGATATATGTCACTACAGATCCTGTAGTCATTAAAAGAATAATAAAGGAATACTATGAATAAGTTTATGGTTATACATTTGGTATCTTAAAATAAATAAATTATTTAAAAACCACAATTACCAAAACTCAACTGAGATGAAATAGGTAATCTAAATAGTCCTATAACTAACTACTAAGGAATCGAATATGTGATTTAAAATATCTGAAAATAAAATTAGTCATTTAGTGGTGATTTTTCTGAGCTAAAGGGTCTCATAAATTGATTGTAGCTTTTTCCATGTACGTTAAGGAAATGGGACTTTTAGTTTGCCATGTTTTGCAATGATGAGTGAATTTGATTCATAAACTTAGTGATGGATGCCTAGAGAGATATGAAAGCAATGATTAACATCTCTAATTATAGTAACATAGTTTCCTCTCCTGTCCATAGTTCTTTACACTGCATGAATAGAATGTACTATTTTTAATTTCAATTTTTTTGTAATGATAATTTAGCAGATTGTCTCATCAATCTGAAGAGATGGTTAGAGAAAGTGTCACAGAAGGGTTACGTATCTCAATTCTACACATAACCCTTCTGTGGCACTTTCTCTAACCACCTCTTCAGACAGAATGAATTGCTCCCTTATCCAGAGCACTGAAAACACTGTGAGAATGACTAGTTTTCAGGACACCCTTACCTTGAAGATCCTGTGTCAAAGGAATTATGCCTTAGTCACGTGCTTTTGCAGCCTTCATAATTGCCCAAGGTCTTGGACATAGCAGGCACTCTATAATTTTTGTTGACTTGAAAATCCACATTAGAAAAATTGCTGAGAGTAGAAAGTGGCATTGTCTCATAATTTTCACCAAATTGGCTTCAGATTATCAACACAAATCAAATCAACATCATGTTTTTCAAAAGTGATTTGGGAGTAAAGGGTGCCGATCTCCATAATGACAAAAAAGTTTGTTTTGAGAAATCAGTGAAAGATTTGTAAGATTTCCCCCACTGGGATAAAAATGATTGGTTTCATGGGAATTATGATAATTGAGCTTATTGTAAAATCTTATTGCTGCACAGAAAACTCCACCTTAATATTGCTAATATATTTTGTGGGTAGAAAAATAAGTGAATTGTGAGTTTGGCTAGGGCTGAAATGGAATTGTGGTATTGAAATATCAATTCTACCATATTAATTCATTTATGCATAATGTGGAGGATTCTATGTAGACATGTGCACAGCTAATTAATGGTTGCTCAAGTGTCATGCATTTACTTGACCGACAGGTCTCAATTTGCATCAATATCCAGACACATTTCACAGGAAGGTCTTTTCAGGGGATTGAATTATTGAATCATCAGCTCTTGACCTCTGTTTAATTTAATGCTCCCAAAGGCATTTGGTAGGTTCCAAACAGTAAGCTTGGTTTCTCAATGTTTGATTTTCAATGGGATTCATGAGGAAACCAAAAAGGAGGTGTTGAGGAGGGCAGTTTATAGGCTGAAGGAGCCATGTGCAATTGGATAATCCTCTTCAGTTATTCTGGTCTCCCCATGCTGCCCTTCCCTAGGGAATCTTCCTTTCACTTTTCGTTCCTCCAGGTAATTACTCCCATTCTATATTCTATGCATAGACAAAAACCTGCAGAAAAAAATAGAAATAAACAAATGTGACCCTTTTGAAGAATTTTCCTCCTGAAATACTAATTTTTTTGATCACTTACAAAAAGAGATGACAACCTACTATTAAGCCTTCGGTGTTTCTGGACAGAGGAATGACTCAGCAGGCCCTTGGCCAGACTGCATACTTGACTGCCTATTTGTTTTAACTTTTGTCTCAGGAGAGCCAAGGAGCAAAGCCTTGGTCTTACATATATTGCAACAGAGATATCTTGTTTGATGAGTACTCTTGGTAAGGAACCCTCCTCCTTTAAAAGGCTGTAACCACTGATGCCTATCAGCTTATCACCATAAAGCCAACTAAGGCCTGAGGACAGCTAGCAAGAGAAGAGGGTTAGACAGAGGCTCCCCAGAGCATGGTGTCCTTCTCTGGGAGGGTTCCACAGAATTCAGAGCCTTGGATGGCCTGCATGATGGGCCCACTCCACTGCAAAGCTGGAGCAGGGTGAGCAGGTTCCTGCCTCACTGATCAACCCATCCAAGCTAGGTGATGGCGTAAGAAACATCCAAATCTGTAGAGAATTTTAATGAGTTTATCTAAGCCAAACTGATGACAATTATCAAGAAGCAAAATCTTAAGGGATTGAGAAAATGCTCCAGAGAATGGCAGTTTTGCAGCTTATTTTATACATTAGAATCAAAGGAGGAGACCTAAGGAGGATTACATGAAATCCATTGGTGGTAGATTAAGGGGGTGGGAGAAAGCAAAGCAGATTTGAGATTTATCTGGGCCTGGATACAGGTAAAACAAAGAGACACACACTTCTTTTACATTGGTGGGTGCAGGGTATAATAATTAATACAGAACAGAGAGATGGTATTAGGGAACAAGACAGCAATGAAGGGTTCAGTGGTCTCCTGCTCTTGTGCCCTGAGGGGTCTAGAAAAAGATATTACTCTGACATTTCAAAGGTATATTATCTTAGATGCAAAAAGATAATAGACAGGCTCACTTAAGTAAAGAGTAACCTTTGTTAAGGAAGCTACAGGCCTAGGACGTGACTACCCTCCATGACTTGCTTTTAGTTAGAAATTTTTGTGTTCAGACTATCCTATGTGGTTACTTCGGGTCACTTGAGTTTGTAGGGCCTTCTATGTTGGCCTCCTCTGAGCTTGTCAGGTTTAGTTCCCTTTTTCATCCACGTGGGTGTGGGTCCCTGGCCCTCAGATACTAGAATTAGGAACAAGAGAAAAGACAATAAAGGAAGGTGAATGAGATGCACATTTCAGAAGAAGCACAGAGGTAGTTCTACAGAAATCTAAGTGAGACCATGTTCTGAGTGGGAATAACTGGGATCTGTGGAAGAGGTGGCATTCTCATTGGACCGCAGGCTTTGACAGAGTGATGAGGCACCTCTAGGTGAAAAGCCCAGTAGGCAAAAGTGTTTGCAATAGGCTTTGAGTCCTTAGGCACAGATGATGTTACTCTAGGCATATTTTGTAGCAAGTTAACAATGTGTTGACAATAAATGATTTCTTTTGTTTTTAATGTGTATTAACTCATTTAATTTTCACTACCGCTCCACACCTCTCTTCCCTCCTCTTCCTGGTGTTAAACCAGTTACTTTACATGACAAAGGGACTTTGTGGATGAAATTAGGGTTATTAATTAGCTGACCTTAACATAGGGTGATATCCTGAATGATGCAGATGGGCCCATGTAATCACAAGTGCTCTTAAAAGCAGAGGAGGAAGTCAAAGAGGTTTGAAGCATGAGAAGGATTAAATGTCCATTGGTGGCTAGAAGTGGCAGTGGGGAAAGAATGGGAAGGAAATGAAATCCTTTCAATAAAGAGCAGGTGTGTAAGAGGACCCTGAGCCCCAGCAAGGTGCAGACTCAGCTGATCCTCCAGTTTAGCGATTTGAGATTCCAAGCAGAGAAACTAGCTGTGCTCTCCAGACCTCTGACCTACAGAACTGTGAGATATAACAGTGTTGTTTGAAGTCAGTAAGTTTGTGGTAATTTGTTACACAGCAACTGTCATGATAAAGACTGAGATCAGAAATCACTGTGATGTGGGCTTGGTAAGAGCAGACCTGCAAGTCCAAATGAAATTTGCATCTGAAGGTATTCAGTGATGTCATTTCACAGAGGAAAACATTGTCCAAACATTTTTGGACAGCTCAGAGAAGGAAAGAGAAACAGTAAAAATATTCTACTGTATCAAGGGACAAAAAGAAACACATCATGGCTTTTTAAAATAAAATATAGGTAGTATTGGTTTAATTCTTCTTTTTAAAAGTCTTACATTTATGTATTTTAAAAATACATAATAATATAGCTTATAAAATTTAAGTCTTCAACAAAGAGTTAAAAGAATAAAAACAAATTGCTGTATCAGAGTACAGGAAAAAACACTAAAAGTATCCCCCTCTTTTTCTCGCATATATTATTTGTTTAATCGGTCCTACTATTAAGTAACACTAATTGCTACTGTTAACTAGTCCTATTGCTGTTTTGTTTAAATAACAGCTTTTATGTAACAGAACAAAACAAAATACAAAATGATATATAATTTTAAATAAATCCTTATATTTTATATTATGTTAAGTCATAAGACATGTGAATAATTATTTGTTATATAAGGGTTTTTTTGATTGTATCGTGGGGTTGCTCTCTAAAAAGTTAGTTGCCCTACTCATAGTGCGACCTCCAAGCCCAGTGAGATGAGGAGGTGTCTGTGCACAGAACTGCCTGGCTTGGGGTGTCAGAACCCAAGCTGAGTGAGGAAGGCCTCCGAGAAGGGTCGGGGCAGATGGGCAGAAGGGAAGGTGCTCCGGCATGCTTGTGTGCACCATGACATGGGGCTAAGGAGGGGACTTTGAAAGTTTGTTGGGAAATGGAATAAGGTACCTTCCAAGGCAGGGCAGAACAGAGACTGAGGACTCATTTCTGTGGGGGTGCTAATTCATTATGAGAGCAGAACACTTCTTGGGGCAGCTTGTGTCATTAGGAAAGAATAAAATCTGCAGAAGCCAGATCATTTGGAAGAAATAAAAATGTAGAAGTTGATGAATAGAAGGCAAAAGAAGCACTGCTTTCTTTCTTGTGTGTACAATGGAGGAGCGCCGATAACCTTTATTCCTACAGAAAGAAGTGGGGGAATGAAAATTTGCTATGGGAAAAAAAAAAAACTATGGAAACCTTTTCTGAGGAATAAAGAGATCTTGAAGGTCTAAGGGAAGGGTTTGCTTTTCTTAAGGCCAGATTTCTCTACTGCAAACATTTTGCATGCAAGGAAGATGTTTTAAAAAAATCAAAAAGAAGATACAATAAGAATGGGTACCATTGCTTAGCAATTCAAAAGGTAAAAATAGCACTGGTTGCCGACAAAAAGCATGCATTGACATGCAAACACTCACACTATGGAGAAAGGATATGCCTATTATTGCCCACTAAAGAGCAAGGAGACAATAGTTCCAGCCTGCAAACCCAGATATTGGTCAACAAGGATAAACAATGATGTATCCATGTAATGAAACTCAACACAGCCATGAAAAACTGATGGAACAAGTTTTAGTGGCAGAGGGTAGACTTTATTTTCTTGCATCTCCTCTTGAGCATTGCCCCAAAGCATCCAGAAGAAGCAGAGAAGTAAAGGCACGTTCACTGAAGAAGGGGAAAGACACCATCCTCACACGTCCTCCACGGTGGGTGTGGGGATCAGGGTCCTAGTGCGTCCTGGTTGGGTGATGTCCAAGAATGCTGTTTCATTTGAGTGAGATTGGGGTGAGTCCGAATGTCACCTGGGCCACTTTCCACACTGCTGGGTCCTGCCTGCCTGATATAGCCAAGGAAGGACCTGGGTTAGCTGAAGACCTGAAAGACCATAAGGGAAGGAATTGGGGCTGAGCTATATGAATCCAAGTATCTTGGGTATGCCTTTGAAAGAATGTCTGTGTGTTAAATCACATATAACATATGTATATCCATTATATGTATATATACCACACATATATGTGTACATGTGTAAACTCTAGGCATAACAATTTGTTGACAGTTTCATGTGAGGGCATGTGCACATGTATTATACTTTCCATTTCACTCCTCTACACTGGACTCACTTGTCTTCCATTCACTTGCAACCATTCTCAAGGATGGATGCCTTTGGTGCTAACTGAAGGAGAACACAAAGTTTCCTGTGCAGCAGAAAAGAAATATAAGAATGCACCAAAGTGCATTGGAGCAAAGAAAAGTTTTAAAACTGGGAGAGTTTCATATCTAGGAAACAGGAAGTGGGCAGGAATTAGGAGCCCTCAGGAAGTATAGAGGAGTATGTAAATGAGAAAGGGCACAAGGTGTGTTTGTGCGTGTGTGAATGTATGTGTATGTGGGCACAATAGAGTTGACAAAACACTAGGAAAAATTCTTGGGCTTGAATCAAGAAATTATTTTTATTGTAATTGTACAGAATGAAAATTCCTACTTTTATGGAAAATTCTTAATGACCACTTTTTGTTTTTTCTTTTTTCTAGAGGTTTGGGGACAATACTAACAATGCACATTTCCTTAGCTGTGGCTTTCCCACTTTCACATTCTCCAGAGAGCGAAATATCACATTACTGAGCTTCTGTCCCCTGCCCTGTCCCAGCATGACACTTTCTTCCCAACTTCTGAGATGGTTTCAGTGAGCCAGGGGATCACCTGTTTGTGCTCTCTCCCTGTGTCTCTCTGAATCTGGCTGCCAGGGTTTTAGGGTTGTCTTTTAATTACTCCACTTAAAATCCCAGGCCTTTGTGTGTTTTCTCACTGTTTCACCAGAGCCCTCTGAACCTGACATGATGAAATTCAGGTCACTGTGCAACAAATATTGAGCACAAGTCCCAAGAGGCAAAATTTGAGACCGGAAGGTAAAATGAGGAGCAGCCAAAAAGGACAGAGGCAAGTTCAACTAGATGGATAGTCATTTCCTGTTCTTGAAATTTCCATTAGGATCTCCAGTCTGGGCAACAGAGTAGGGAGAAGCTGGGGAGGAAGAGCACTGGCCAGGGTCAGGGACTGGGCTGACAGCTCCCAGGGAGACCTCACAGGCCTTGTCTTCAAGTCTGTAATGGAGTGTCCTATGCCTGCCGTGTTTTGAACTCTCACACAAGGAGATGGCCAAGGCAGGAATTGGGGGTTTTGGCAGGTGATGTGTGTGTGTGTGTGTGTGTGTGTGTGAGACAGAGAGAGAGAGAGAGAGAGAGAGAGAGATAGGGAGAGAATATGTGTGTTTATGTGTGTGTGTGTGAGTATATGTGAGTGTGAGTGTGTGAGTGAAAGTGTGTGTGAGAATAGGTGTGCTGTGTGTACACATCTGAGTATATGAGTGAAAGAAAGTGTATGAGTGTGAGAGTGTGTACATATGTGAACAAGTGTGTGCATATGTGTAAGTGTGTTTAAGCATGTGAGAGATTGTATTAGTTTGTGAAGGTGAGTGTGTATGTGTAACTGAATGAGTGTGTTTAAGTATGTGTAAGTGTGAATTTGTGTACATGATGATGCGTATGCAAGTGTATGAGTGTTTGAGTGCATGCGTGAGAATACATATGTGTGTGAGTGTGCATACATATGTAAGCATGTATCAGTATGAGGAAAGTATGTGAAAGTGTCTATGTGTGTAAGTGTATGATGAGTGCATGAATATGCATGTGTATGTGTGTGTTCATGTGAATGTGTGTAGGTGTATAAATAGAAAACTATATATTTAAAATGTAAAGGCTATTTTGAAAAAACATAACCAAAGTACTATTGTGACACCTAAAAAATGTTAAAAATAATTCCTTAATATCATCAATGTCTAGTCAATATCCAAAAATTCTCCAGTTGTCTCATAAGTGGCATTTTTACAGTTTGTTAAATTAAAATCCAAATGAGGGTCTTACATTGCTAATCTGAAGACTTCTCTCTCTCTCTCTCTCTCTCTCTCTCTCTCTCTCTCTTTCTCTCCCCCCTCCACCACCGCATGTTATTTGTTGCAATAACAGTTAACTTATTCCCTGGAGTTCCTCTCAGTTTTAGTTTTGCTATTTCACATTTGCATTCAGATATTGTGAACGTGCTTCTGTCCCGGGTACTTCCTGTGAACTGGCATTTGTACCTGAGGCTGCATCTTCTTCAGGTTCAAATGTTTGTCAAGAACAGCTCACAGGACATTGTGTCACCCTGAAAGAGGCACATCATATCTACTTGTGTCTGTGGTGTTTTTGAACAACTTTGGAAATCAATACCCAGAGGAACAACACTCTTGGTGACTCAGACACACATGTGAGATAAAACTACTGCACCTCCCATGCAGCTTAGGGGCTTACAGAGTGGGGTGGCCAAGCTATTATCTTTTTCATGAAATCTTCAGTACTGGGAACAAGGTCTCTGTCATAGCCCTCCCTGGGCAGGGTTCATGGCATGAAGCAGTGTCTTCCATCCATTGCTCAGCCTTGCTCGTAGAGGCCTGGTGATAATGGCACCCACCCCTTATTCTCATGGACTGTCCTGATGGCTAACCACTGATGTTGCAAGTCTTTGGATGAATCCTCTTCAAATGAGCAGGAAATTCCCTTTATTTCAGCATTCTGTTTTATTCAAATGCTGAGCTATGTAGCACCACTCAGACACTTGGAGAAAAAAAAAACTCATTATCTCCCCTTAGCTGATGAGAAATAACTATGCAACCTGTGGGCTGAAGCTGGGTCGGCCCAAAGACAGAATGCCCGACAAGTCATAGGGTACTTTATCTTGAATGTTTTCAGAAGAAAGAAAAGAAATGAGGACAGATGGAAACTGTGTTCATCAGGTTGAGAGAAAGGACAGTTGAGGGGCAAAGACAGCAGTGAGACACAAACAAAAGAGGAATAAAAAGAGACAATTATCCAAAAGACTTTTGGGCCTATTTTCTTGTGTGTGGGAAAAATGTAATAAGTGGGCCTACAGGACAATATTGTGATTGAAAAGTGAGGGTGATTTCTTGTGTGTATGATGAAGAAGATCAGGTCTGACACTTGCTCACAGCGGGGCCCACCTTCATCCACTCCTGTGGCTTTTCATGTCACATGGACGCTGGTGCTAAGTTGCCTGGGAACCAGGAGGCATCCCCAGGGCCAGGGCAGATTGTTGGTCTGTCACTGCTCTGGATGACAGATTAACCACATGCATGTGTTTATGGCCAGAGGGACTCAGGAGTATACTGATCTGGATAGTAGAGGTGATTCTAGAAATTGTGAGGATCGTGGAGGAGTTTGGAAAAGGAGGAAACAGCAGTGAGCAGGGAAGGGTGGAGGATAGCAGAAATACAAATTATATGTATTTGGCTACTGTTTGCTACATTGTGTAGAAGAGAAGCCCTTTCTCTCCTTCCCAACAAAATGCTCAGTGAGGTTCCCATTGCCTACTAATTGTTGTTGGGCGTTCATTGTTATTACAAGGATGATGGAGCTCTGGATCTGGATTCACAATAGGTGTCAGGAAAGAAGCTAACTGTGTGGTCACAGACACAAGTGAAGAAGCCCTGACAAACACTGACTCTGAACAATGCATTTCCACATGGACAACTTTCATTTCCATCAGTAGTTGTGTCACAGGAGGAAGCTTGTGCTGGGACCTAATTTGGGATTCTTAGCACTTCTGTGTTTGTATCTTCCAAATTAGACTTGGGGAACAAAACAATGCCTAGGAACGCAATTGGCTCTCTGCTGACACAACAGAGAATGAGCTGAATGCTGAAAATCACAAACCAGGTCTGTGACCAGCCTTTTACAACAAAAAGGTGGCTCTGGGGTTTGGAAACTATTAAGTTATTAACTATCTGATCCATGGCTAATGACCGGCAGACAGCAGATGACTTTCACCCACTATTTCCTTCTTCACTTTTCCCTCATCCTCTTTTTGTCTCTTCCAAACAGGAGATTTGATGTGCTTGATATTTTTACAAAAAAAAAGAAAATGTCAATGGGGGGCTTAAAATATGGTCACTCCTGCATCACGTCTCAGTCCTGTTCTTCACAGTATGTCTCCTTTCAGCACTTATCTCACTTTTAGGAGAGGTTGTTGAGTGGGGCTCTTATTTTAGAACTAAAATTAGAGAAGTTGCCACATTCATCACATCTACAGCGAGCTGCCCAAAAGCCCCTAGCTCCAGTGCAACTCCTGGAGAGGTGGCAGGCTGCACTATTGTCATTGACCCTGACCTCTTCCCACACAAAAGAGACAGGAAGTCACTGGCTGGTGGAAACAACAGTGGTGGGGGAGGCTTTCCTTGTGCACAGGTGTGGAGGGGAATTCTGTTTTAATCACCTCTTCATTCATTGCTGATGAAGGGACTCCCATCCTGGAGTTAAGGAGATGATCAAACACACAACACCTGATACTGGACAAACAGGATGAACAGCCATTCATTAGGCATAGGTACTACCAACCCAGGGAAAGAGGGCACCACATGCCATGCAGGACCACGCAGGGGTTCCCTGGAGAACAGAGTGAATCAGCAGGGTTGTGGGAGGCTAACTTTATAGTAACAAGAGGGGGAGGTGCCCCCATGGTTCCAGTGAGAGGTAATGATTGACTTCTTTGAATGATCCCGAAGGTTGGCAGGGACTAAAATGTGCTACTCAGTGATAAGCAAGAATTGCCTCTGGCCCATTTGATAAGAAGGCTGTTTGTTGGGGGCAGAGGGCTTATCTGTGGGAGCAGAGTGGCAAGGGGAACTTGAAGTTAGACTATTGGATACTCTCCTGATTTTACCAGATGTCCAAGCAGCACATACATTTGAACTTTAATTTCAAGACTTGCCCTCTAGGAAAGGGTTGCTCTAAGACAGCAGTCCCCAACCTTTTTGGCACCAGGGACTGGTGCTCCTATGAGAATCTAATGCCTGATAATCTTAGGTGGAGCTGAGGCAGTAATGCTACGGTGAGGAGTGGCTGCAGATACAGATGAAGCTTTGCTCACTTGCCAGATACTCACCTCCTTCAGTGCCTTCTGCGGTTTCTAACAGACCAGGGACTGGGACCAGTCCATAGCCAGGTGGTTGAGGACCCTTGCTCTAAGAAGTCACTAGTCATAACAGGGAGTACTTGCCAAGAGGAAAGCCAGACACTTCACGCCGACCTGCAGACTCCTAGCTAGCCCTGCAGGTCCTGCCTTGGTTGCCATCACCAGAGGGTGCAGGCAGGACACCCTGGGAGCCTGAGAACTAGCCTTGTGCATCTCTGTAACTCTCTAGGAAGGTGCAGAAGAGGACCCAGGGTTCCTGCAACTTTACATGAACAGGCATGGGGGTCCCAGAGCTCCATGGGCCAGGAGATTGCCCAGTGGTCAAAAGAAGTGATCATCCAACCACTCCAGAATAAGATTGAAGGGGAACATGTGTGACCCTGAAGGGGCTGGTCCTCAATGACAGAGGGACAGGCTGGCGTAGACCATGGTTTATACCTCTTAGTGGCTCCATTCAGATCCTAGTAACAGAGACTCAAACGCAGTAGCTTGAATTACAGATTTTGTTTCCCTCTCACATAATATGAGGTCCAGGGGTAAGTATGTCCTGCATTATAGCATGCTTCAGAATGTTGATGAAGAGAACAAGATGGCTGAACCATCACCATGGTTAATGCTTAGGGAAGAGGAAAGGGTGAAGGGCAGAGGACAAAGGCTATGTGCCAGGAGATAGCCTGGGAGCTTTCACTTACATCACCTTGGCCACTGTCATGGCCACTTTTATCTGCAAAGAAGCCTGGAAAATATTGTTTTAAGTTGGGTGTGATGCCAGCCCCTACAAAACTGGGGTTCTGTAGTTCAGGAAGTAGGAGAACAAGAGATACTAAGAGCCTTGCCAAGGGGAAGAAGTACTACTGGGTGGCTCTCAGAAAACTAGGATGCGACAGCAAGAAGAACATCCTTTCTTGTTCTGTCAGCCCCATGGACTCCCTGCAGGTATCCTGGGGTTGCAGGACCATGGAATGAAGGTTCCTTGGAGGAACCTGGGTACAGGAATTGACCTCTCTCCCAGATGAAAAAAAAGAGAGGAAATGATGACTGTCTCAGAACTATCTCAGAAATGACATCGCCCTCCTCTTCCATGGTCTTGGGAATGACTGAGGAGATAAAGCCAGTGACTGAACAACAAGTCAACAGGAGGAGTGCTAATTAAACAACTCACAGATTTTCAGAAAAACAGGAGCAAATAGCCTCACAAAGCCTAAGGGAGGCTGGTACCTGGAAATACTAAAAGTGGTATTTTTGCAGACCAAGCTTGGTCGGTGCTAGTATTCAGTGCAACTTGTGCTCTAAGTGTGGATATAACACTGTGTGACCATTCCAGGTCAACCTCAGGACATAACTTTGTAATAAGCCAACTTGTGTATATTTTGCACACTACTAGAAACACTGGGATGTGGGAGTTGAGGAGAGATATAGTGCCTGCACATATTTCACCAAAATCATTACTGGGAGAATCCTTGAAATTTTGTGCAGATGGAGATGTTAAATGATTAACTAGTCAGTCCACCCCCATCTGAGTGTCTTTGTACCCAGGATTCTGTTATCACCAAGAGGGAAGCCCAAGGCATCATCTCTGCCTGGGGTGAGCTTACACTCCAACCAGTATATGCTGCACCCTGAGAAAAAGACTGTGCTGTACCCTGGGAAAAGACTGTGACAGAGATGCTTGGAAATCAAGCAAGTCAATAACAAGAAAAGTACAATTAAGGGAATGTCCTTTCTTCTTACCTCCAGATTATTCTCAAGAAACAAAACAAAGAAATGGTACAAACAATTGAAATCAAGAAAATAAGTCCTATGGTTCAGAGGTAATACAAAGAATGTTCTAAAAAGGCACCTGACTATGTGAGCACACTGTGGAGTAGCCAACATATGCTCATCTAGACCTCAGTGGGCAGGCATCTAGGCCACTGTGGCTTCTGTCCTTATGGACTCACTGATCACCTGGTGCCAGTGAGCTCTAGGAGGTGAGGCAGAAAGGTGAGAGAATAAAAGTGGGTACTGTGACCGCTGCTCCAGGACAAAGGAGAAACTGGGGTTGTTCTGAGAAAGCCATAGAATCACCTCATATATTTCTGAATACTGATTTTAACTTCTGTCTCTGTTCCTCAACACTTCTATGCAGCTGCTTGATTTAACAAAACCTCCTGCTTTACCAGGGGGCTGCCTGTTTCCACTCGTGGGTGTTTGTGAACATCACTGGGTGCCTTCCAGGCTGGGCTGACCACTGACTGGACTTAGGAGACATTCAAGTCTGTTGCCATGGATTGTGTCTTCACACAGAACAACAGTAGCAAGACTATTTATCTTCCTCCAAGTTAATTTTCGTGCCTGAACTACATTTAAAAATTTCTGGACCTAAATCCAGTGTGCGTGTTGATGTGTTCTCTCCCTCTCTCTTTCAACCCTTTGATCTGACCTCCTTTTAGTGGAGTCTGACATCTTTGGAAAGTCCGGTGAAGCCCTGTCCTTACTTTTGTTCACTTTCTTCTACAAGTAGCTTTAGTTAATACCATGTCAGAAAAGTAGAAGTCTTCTCAGCAGATGGACTTCACTTGGCTTCGGCCTGAGCTGAGTGTAAGAGCACCTTGGGAAGTACAGCATTTTCACCTGGGTTCTGGTTTGCCTCTTTAAACTGACAGGTGCTTAGCTCAGAGCTAATGATAGCACATCTTAAAGGCAAATGATAACATGCTTAAAGAGTGGTTGTGGAGTGGCTTCATTTAATAATGAAATATTTAATAATGGAAATTACATAATGGAAATGAAGAGACCCTGCTTAGACTTATTATGCATTTGTTTTCAAAATAAAAATACATTTGTGTGATATCAGTCAATATGAGAATTTCAGGACTTGCTGTAGTCTTCCTAATAACCATTTAAAATTCTGTGCTTTTAATTTAATCTGATAATAATAAAGTGTCTCACTTTGTGGACTGCTTATGTTCTATATCCCAGGCACCAAGCTTCAGCAGCATTGGCCAACCCTTTGATTTAGGCTTTATTTTATTTTTTTTTACCATGTGAGGAACCTGTGGCTTTCAAAGAGTTGGAGAAATCACCCACTATTCCTAGAGCTGGTTAGCATGTGGAGCTTACTTCACTTATAGCATGTCAGGAAAGGGCTGGAAAATATCTCCAACATTTTGTTCTATGTCATTTATATCTTTTCATGTGGTGTCTCCATTTTTCTCTACTGTTTTACTCCAATTGGGCTTTGTCTCCTCCTCTTCACAAGACTATTGAATCATTTAATTAATTCAAGCTTTGATTAATGCTATTTTGGAAGCAAGTCTGTTTGTATGCAGCCTATTTTGTCATTATAAGAGACCAAGAACAGTCTTCGAAAGGAGACTGCTGCCCATACGCTCTGCCAGTTCCTATGCTTAAAATAAACAATGGTATGGGAATGATCTCCTGAGCCTGCCCTAGCAATGTTACAGTGTATATCAACATTGAGGCTGCCCGTGTGCTCTAGCATGGGCCTGTAATCACTTCTTATCATGCATTTGTTTTCAGAATCACAACAGGTAGGTTACTTTTGAACGAACAGCCGGTCTAACAGAGGAATGGTCTTTAACAAGCAATTCCAGACCTCAAATCCTCTGAATCTTACATCAGTGAGAAGTAACTTTTGGGGACCAAGCATAAGCGAGAAAATCAAATGGTTTATCAGCCCCAATCTGATTTCAACCAAATTTTTTTCTAGGGAAAAAAAAAGAACACTAGAGAATTGATCATCTATTATGTGAGAGTACTTTCCAAAAAAATTTTTTTGAGGTTTTTAGAAGTTTCTCAGAGCTTTCTTATGCTGAAATTCTATCTAAAAGGTATAGGATTAAGATTAAAGAAGCCTTTCCCAGTCACATCATGGACAATTTGAGTATCAAAATAAATTATGATAGTAGTGGATTATAGTCAATTGAGTGAAATAGGCATCCAGGAGTCAATGCTGATATAAATAAATGAATAAGTGGAGGGAAAGGGAAATTTCTTTGCTAGAGTAGAATGCTAATTAATATATGTAAAAAGAATGATGGAATTAGGAAATTACCTTCTGGAAATTATCATAAGGGGATGAATCAGGCAGAAGGCATTACTAGATTTTGTGCTAGTGGGCGAAATTTGATAGGAAAAGAATATGAGTTGTAGTCTCAGAACATTGTCCACAAAACACAAATCAATTACAAAGAAAATAATGGTGACTGCAGTAGAGAGGCTTGGCAGACACCAAGATCATCAAGGCGATTATCTGCAGTGGAGGGAAGAGCTGACGCTGTGTGCACTGAACACAGCATCGTTACTGTTGAGGAGGCCTGTTCTGAGTCTTCTTAAGGAGACATCACATCTCATTCTCTCTTTAATTATTAAGAACACAAGAGATGAAAAGGGAGAGTAACTGTTCCAGACTGAAAGAAACTGAAAAGACCTGGCAACTGCATGCAATGCAGAATCATGGACCAGAAAGGAAACAGTAGTATTGGAAAATTGGCAAAATTTGAATGAGATCAGAGGGTTGGATGCTAATGTTATATCAGTGTTGATTTCTTTATTCAGGGGGTTGTACCATGTTTATGCATGAGAGAACCTTTGTGGGAAAATACACTGTAATATTTAGGGGTTTCTGCAGCTTGTTCACAAATAGTTCCAAAAAAGACTAATGATATAATGATCACAAGTAGATAGAAAATATGATAGAGAAAATGTGGTAACACTTAAATCATTGTAGGAGGTATGGGAATTTTTTATACTGTTTTGGCAGTTTTTCTGTAAGTTTGATGTATTTTGTAATAAATCATTAGAAAGAAAGTGGAGAAATTCCAGAAGAAATACTAACTTGATAAAACAGTATTGCTGATAATGAAATTTCTATCAAAATCAGTCAAAAATTTAATTAGCCCTCAGCAGACTCCACACTCTCCAATTAATTATCATGGAAAAATCCAACAAATAGAAATGAAAGTTATTCAGTTTTAAAACAGGAGACACAATGATACAGGCCTCTATTACCACAGCAGAACAGTGCTTACTCTCCAAGAATTTCCCAGGGAGACCCAAATATTCCAACGCCTTTGTTATTTTATCTCTTTTTAATTTTTAAAATAAGATTCTTTTATCTTGAACTTCCTTAAAGAAAAATTCAAAAATATCGAAAAGTAGAAAAAAGAAAATCTAACTACAGCCATTGTTAACATTTTTGGTTCATTTCCTCCCACATTTTCAGAAGCAGACTTTTATTTTGTTTGAGGTGAGTCTTATCATATTTATGTCCACTTTTATCCTCAGCTTCTTTCTCCTATCATCTCTAGAATTTTTCCTTGTTGTCACATGGTCTTTCTCAATGATAACTTTAATGGGTCGTAACATTCCATTCTGTAAAAGACTTGCTATGGATCAGTCATCCATCCCTGTGGATGGCAGAGCAGAGAAACAGGACTTGAGTCTTGATGTCCTTGTTGAGCTGTCATATCAGCCTACCTAAAACCACCACACTTCTGCACAACCACTGCTGCACTTCTGTTTCCAATACAAGCCTTTTTTCAACTCAATCAACTTTACTAGGGTTTTCTGTTACTTACAAGCAAAAAGCATTCCCTTCCAAAATAGCTAATATCAAGGAAAACTGGAGTCTGCCAATGAATATTTCTGAAGTTTTTGAGAAAAAAATGTTGATAGTCTCAAAATGTTTTAGGATGTTTTAGTAAAAACACAGGTGTCCTTCTTGAATTTACCATGGCTTCACAAGTACATACTCTGGCATTCCAGCTCTTTCATACTTGCATCTGTTCTTAGGATGCTTCTTTGAGTTTTTTCACTTAGTCGTTACATTGCCCTGGCAATGAGGGAACATGGCACCAACTCTACTTATTGTGGCTCTCCATCCAGGGTGGCCCAAGTCTCCCCAGATTCCCAGGCAGGAGATCCCCCAGTCTTAGAAACAGAGAGGTAATTCAAAGTTCCAAAAACAGATTCAGTAGTCTTTTTGATTTTTTTCTCCATAGAAACAGTTCCTACTTGAAAAGTGGATAAACACATGACAAGATGGAGTTCTTTTTTCCCCTGTTTAGTACTTTATATTGCCTCTCAATTTAAGCTTTTAAAGGTAACTTATTGGGTTTTTTCCTTTTACAACCTCATTTGTTTCTGTTTAGCACAGTAAAACTTCTCCAGTATATAAAGAGAAAGATGAGGCTGAGGGTGTGGCCTTTCTGCAGAAGCCTCCAGAAAGTTGAGAGAAGGAGGCATGAAAGTGAAGGAGCATCTATATCCAGGGAAGAAAAATAACTATAGGTTTAGTTACTGGAGTTTGGACCTGAATGGAAACCTATTAAATTTTTGAGGTAATCATGTTGCCAAAGAAACATTAATGGAAACAATAATAGTACAACAAAAAAGTTGAGTTTTTGGGCCTCTGTGACAGATCACATTTTCCAAAATGGCCACACTGCTATCTCCCATCCCATATGATCTTAGCTGTGTGACCAACACATCTGCCCTCTAGGGATAGGGAACTAAGTTCTTTCCCCCTGAAATCTGGGCTTGGGACTATGGTGGAACTGCCACTATGGTTAGGTCATAAAGAATGATACATCCTGTACTTGGTTCTTGTGGGATGTTTGCTCTGAGAACCCAGTCAGCATGCTGTGAGGAAGCCCAGCATCCCTGGAGAGGGCCCACAAGGGAGTAACCAAGTCTTCTGGCCCTTAGCTCTGGATGAACTCCCAGCTAACAGCCGGTACCAACTTGCCAGCCTTGTGAGTGAACCATTTTGGAAGTGAGTCCTTCAGCTTCAGCTGAGTCACCCCAGTTGATACTGCTATACCCTGCCTAGACTGCAGGTCTGTGAGCTAGATAAAGGATTTTTTGTTTTTAAGCTACTAACCTTTAGGGTGTTTGTTATACAGCAACAGATGATCAGAACAGTCCTAAGAACAAGATACAGGCTTTGAAGACTGTCTATTAGCAAGTGTTCACATTCTTCCCCACATGTTTCATGTGTGGGCAACAAAATGGACAAGAGCTTCCTAGAAGTCAGTTATAACATCAAAATCAATGGAAAAGAGAGTTCTTCCTAGAGAGTTTAATTATATTCCAAGGGCAGAGCACCTTCCTAGGGGTTGTCCAGTGGAATCCAGAGACTGAGATGTGTCTTCCTTTTTCATCTTTTCTTAATAAAGTTTTATAGCAGGCTTCCTACCCTACTTCATTATTGCTTCAGGATCTATGGGGAGGAGGAGGATGACCTGACATATTAGTCTATAGAGAGATTTCTCCTCTGGTCCTGATGGAGGTGGACATGCATCACCTAGACTCTGAACTCAATTCAAGGACTTGATGGCATTGTGTATAGCTTCCTTCAGGAAGGAGAATGTTTAATGTATGTGCAGAGGGGAGTTAATTGGATAGTTCTTGATCAGCACAGCAGAATTTTAAAAAGCTATTAGCATTCACCTGGATCCATATAAACTTTACATTTCCCAGACTCTTTAAGTTAAGTTAATCGTGTGACTGAATTCTGGCCATTAGAATGTAGGCCAGCCCTTCCAGACCTGGCTTCTGAAATGTCTCACATCATCATCCAGGTGTTCTCTCTCTCCTCTACCCCCAGGACTAAAAACAAAGGATCCTAAGATGGTCTAGTCACTCAGTACAACAAAGCCTGCAAGAGCATATCACACATGCAGTGACCAAAATTAACCTTTTATAATGTTAAGTTACTAAAATTTAGGGTCATTTATTATAGTATGTAGAGTTAATTAGCCAGCCTAATATCAATGAACAAAGAATGTGTGTGTGTGTGCGTGTGTGTGTGCGTGTGTGTGTGTGTGTGTGTGTAAAAGAGAAAGAGATCTTAGTGGTCTATAAAAATGAAAAGATGCTCAACATGATGAAAATCAAAACAGCACTTACCTACCATTTTCCACCTATCGAAGAGACAAAAAGCAGCCCACTAATATCAAGGAAAAATAGAGACTCTCCAGCATTGTTGGTGGGAGTGTGTGGTCAGAGTTCAGGGTTGGAGACCACAAAATTAATCCAAGTACTTTAAGCTGAAAGAGTTCCTGCAGATAATAGTGTGCTGGCAGAATCAGAAGAAGAATGGGAAGAATAGGTCCCAAGCTGTGTCTCCAGTAATGTCCTGCACCCTTCTAACCCCCATTCTCCCTTCCAGTATACAGAGCTCCACTTGGGAAATTGGGTAACAGGAGATCAGGAGGCTGCTGTTGGAACTACAAGATTCAAGATCAAACCCCTTTACATGTACCAGAGAAAAGGGAGCTCAAGAAGGGTGGCCATGACTGCCACTGCTGACAGACCCTGCATGGCCAGGCTGCGGAAGGCTAATGAAGGGAGTGGGATGTTCTTCCTCTAACTCTCCAACCACAGAGTAGAGCACTTTACCAGTACAACTACACAGAATTTCTGACCCAGAAATCCCACTTCATGGTGATTACAGGACAACATGGGTAGGAGGAGTTTTCATTATTATTTGTAATAATGAAGATTTTAGAAGCAACTAATCATCTCTCAGCATAGGAATTGATAAATAAATGGTTTATTCATACCATTGGAATACTACAGAGCAGTTAAACACATGAAATTGTTCTACATGTATCAATAATGATTAATAGCAAAAACAAACAAACCCATAATTCGAGGAAATGGCATATGACAAAAAACACATGAAGTATAATGACAATGCTACATATTTAAAAAAGCACCCAAAGCAATCATCTATCTTATTTTTAGAAACACACATCCATAATACTGTTCACAGCACATTTGGACCTAAGTAAATCCAGGGGTCACCTCTGCAGTGAAAGGGAAGGCAAGCAGATGATGAAGGATTTAACTTTATCTTTAATAATTTAGTTCTGTTTAACTTTTTCTAGGATCTGAAGCAATACTAATTAAAATGTTTACATGCACTGAATCTTGGAGCTAGGTATGTGAGTGACTGGTATATCATTACCTGTACTGGTTTGGTTTGAAATGCTTCTTAACTACAAAGAAAATTAGAAAGCGTACTAGGCAGAATCAGAATATAAAGAAAACTGAAAGTAATTGAGATTGATCCCTGGGGGAAAAAAAGATAAACTGTGATTATAATTTTATTTTCATAAAATTTTGTATTTTATACATGTTTGTATTTGTAAATGTTATAAAAATTCATATTTTAAGACAGTATCAGCTAATGACCAACTGAGACACACCTATTGTTGACAACATTAGATTTCTTACTTGCTACAGCAAGAGAGCCCACATATCCTTGGGGAACCTGGGTCCCAAGGTTAGGGCAGATGCTGCATAGTGAATTAGAGGTATGAGGGCTGTAGTCAGTTACAGGATGGTCTTGGCAGGGATTGGCCAGGTCCTGTAAATGAGGGCGTTGCCAGAAGAGTCAGTAATCTTATCTTGAGAACATGTGTTTCCATATGAAATTACTGTTAGATTGGCTTGAGTGTAGTCTTACCTTGGAACACAGTTACGGGACATTTAGAAAAGCTTTTGGTTACCAGGAGGTTGATGATAATGAATTCAGTTCCAGTTCCATGAGTAAGACCTTTGAGAACTTAAACACATAACTCTGTCTGGTTTCCTCATTGTAGAATATGAGGTCATGCTGCATGGTCTCTAAGAAATAGATCCATATGTACTCTTTCTCCTTATACCTTAGTGACAGTGCTTCTTTAGAACTGCCTATTTGGGCATTTAAAAAATACTAATTAGCTACAGTAGCTTTTGCTTAGAGCTCTTTTTCTAATATTTTTTTAAAGAAAAGAATAGTTGAGTGGAAAAAGATGTGAGATTTCTTCTCACTTCATCTTGCTTAGAGAAAAGCACAGCTGACCACGTGGTTGTCATGTGCCCTCAACTATAAACACTGTATTAGGACAGAATAAAAAGATTTGATGTATCTGGTCTACAAAACACAAACTTATAAAGAGACAGCCACGGAATGCAACCAGAATCTCGTGTGGTATGAAAGCTAGATTTCTTAGCCAAACCTGTACCCAAGAACATGTGTAATTATGGCCACAAGCTTATTTCTCTAGCCCTTTCTTCTTTCTACTTTTGACTGCACCACTCTAAAAAAATTCTCCATTAGGAATACTAAGCTCTGAGGTTACTTAGTTTTACTTTATTATTTTAATGCAAGAAAATATAGCTTTGAAAAGATTCCTTTGCATAGGATCATTTTAGAAACCTTTTCTAGCAAGCTCAACTTTTTTTTTGGCATCTCTGCCATGCAGAATAATCAACCCCACCATACCACAAGCTGTTTTCCAGGAAATCAGAGTCATCCACAAAGGATGGTGGAGAATCCCCTTACTGTTTGAAGGGAATGTGGTGCTGGGAAGAGATCTGTGCTGATAGAGGAAGCAGGAGCACATCCACTTTGTGCTCAGGGTTCCCGAGGTTACTTGGGTACATCTGCTCGGTCTCTACCCAATGTCACTGAATTTTTTTTTTTTGATGAATGCCATTCTGTCACAGATCTCTGTGGATTGAATATTGAAGTTGAGGAATGATTCCTGACCCAGCTAATGACCAACTGAGATACACGTATAGTTGACAACATTAGAGCTTCCAAGTTCAAGAGGAAGAAGCAGTAGATGTTTCATCCTAATTCCTCTGGCAAAGCCTCCTTTTTCCTGGGAATGTGGTCTGGGAGGGACTGGCCCTATCTCTTATCCCTGCCCCCAACAGTGATCTACGATAGCCTTCAACCCATTGAGATAGAAAACTCTATGATTGGTTCAGGGGTAATCATATGTCCGGAGTCTATCTAATCAGATTCAACAGCACTCAAGTGCAAGACATTTGGTTGCTAAGGAAGCAGATTTTTTTCCCTGGTTGGAAGTTGGCAGCAGGAAGAAGGAGCTACTAGTGACATTTTGAGATGATGAAGGGAACACCAGAAATAGGAGAGCACATTTGAGAAATGGAGGGAGGAAAATATGTCCTGATCACACATTTGAGCCCCTGAGTGACTAATAACTAAAGCCAGCCTTGTCTTTGGGTCTTGGAGTTGTGAAAACCAATAAGTTCCCTTTGCAGAAGTCTTCAAGATTTGTTGCCTCCCAGAATCTGGGGTTTTTACTATATGAGAAGCACGTAGGCATTTATCCCTCTGCTTGACTTGCAGGTAACAAGCCTGTCCTCCAGGTCTGCTCCAATAAACACAGCTCCATAAACCACCTTCCCTACCCCACTGGCTTGGCCTGGGTTGTATTAACCACATCTTTTATTTTCTGTATTCTGAGGCTTTGATATCTGGGGTCTTGCTGAACCTGGAGGGGCTGTTTAGCCAGTGTTAGAGAGAATAAACAATTTGCCTGTGGACATGCTTTTCAAATACAAACCAACCAATCCAGAGCCCACTGCACCTACTTCCTTATTAGGCTCTCACACTCTGGGTCACTGTCCCCCTACCCTATTCATCCCAGGACCAAGTACCAGACAACTAGGATGGCCCCTATGACCCAGAGCCTACTGAAATTATTCAAACTGGCCAATCCTAAACCTGCTCACCATTTCTCGCTCATTCCTTTCCATGTAAAGCACAGTAAAGGCTCTTGCCCACATTTTCCGTTCTTCCTCTGCCTCCCAACTGATGCTGGTGTCTCCCTGTGTAGCCCTGCATGGTGCAGCATGTCCCTTCCTCTTGGGAATTGTGAGTAAGAAACTATCTTTTTGATGGAAGTTATGTCCTGATCGATTGGTCTTACTATATCTCCAATTTTCTATTAGTACACATTTTTGAAACATGGGTGCAGTGACCATGGTCCTCACACAAATTTCAAGTTTCAGCCATACTTCTCGGGAGTAGTTCACAGTTTTATACATCTTGTGTTTCACAAATGTCAGCTCATTGTTTTAAAATTCAAATGGCAGAATTTCTTCACCAAGTGGAAAGCTGTTGTTGTTTTTTCCATGTCTCCATAACCCTAGAGATACACATCAGCCCAGAGTTTGAATAAGGAGTTGTTTATTATTCTTGGAAAAATAAGAAGAGAGGAGGCAAGTCTCGTACCAGTGTGCTCGTCCCTGGAGAGCTGTTATCAGGGCTCTAGCCCTCACAAGGAGGCCATCTTGTGAATGGAGACAGCTACCCCAGTGAGCCATGGTTGGGCCACTTCAGAAATGGCAGGCAGGCAGCCATGCCTAGACTGGGAAATCATCAACTTGAATGCTCCTATCCTTAGGGATAAAACATTCTGACCCTAAACAGTTCAAGACTAACTGTCACTGAATCCCAGTGGCATGGGGCTGCTGCTTGACTTGCTCCAGTTTGGAAAGATAAGATTTAAAAGGATAAAGTTCAAATATGAGCCAGCCAGTCCCGTCAGCTTCATCTCTGCACATTACTTAAGTCAACAATAATCATGAACTTGTATGAACTGCCAGGAAGAGGACCCAAATGGAGTTTCTCTTTCTTTATCACATTCATTTTTCTTTATTACCAGAGACATTACATTTTGCATTTTTACTACCCAGTCTTCAAACAACACCAAAATTCAAACACAACAAGTTTCCACAATACATTTGAGAAGCTGTTGACTTGGGAGCAACACCAAAAAACAATGATTCAAATAAAGATAAATTGGCCTTAATTTGCTTGCCTACTACTATGTTATAAACTTAGAGAGGTAGGCTGAATTTTATGGATCTTAAAAATAGCCTTGTGTCACTTTAATTAACTAAAGCGTGATGGTGAAACACAAGCATGAAATGGGGGATTTTTCCACTCCTAGCTTCCTTGGCAGCTCTGTAAGGATAGCCACGAGCCAGCTCTGTGGGAACAGTGGGTCCCCACAGCCCACCTCCACAACTCCTCTGTACAGGGATCAGAGAACTAATGATGCTCTGTAAAACTCAACTGAAACCCACAAAAACATACCATGGCCCACCCTTTTTACCCTTTAGGAAAAGGAATCTAATTACAAAAGGCAATTTACCAACCTTTGCACACAGGTTATGCACACTGCTCCCAGTGTGGTCTCCCAACAAAGACAAGCAGGAAAGTTTGCTCTCAAAGTCCTCGTGCACTCCTTTGTGGATTTGCTCTCTTTAACCTGTCTCTCAGCTTTCCCATTTGCCTCCCATGGAGAAATAGCTGACTGTTTACCCAGCATTCGTTGTTCCTTTATTCCTTAACAGGAGTTTAATTTTACTCTGGGTGTTAGTTTTCAAGCTAAAAAATGAGACTTTCCATCCTGCATTGAAGCCAGGAGTGGTCAAGCAAGCCAGTTCTAGACAATGAGATGTATATGGACACAATTGGTAGGGCTTCTAAGAGGGTTCTTTAAAAAATTGATTCTTTTGGCATTTCATTCTTTGTCCTTCCTCTTTCTTTTTTGAACCTGGAGTACAGACATATTTGGAGGTGCAGCAGTCATTTGAGATGATCAGAAACATTTGAGGATAGATGGGATAAGGGATCCCTTAGGGTAGAGGCCATGTCTAAGAATGAGAAGACACTGAGGATAGACTCTAAGGATAAAGTCAGAAATAGACTGGGGCATTGAAACATTACAGAATCATTTTACCAGACCTGGACTGCCTTTCTAAAAATTTCGAGTTATTTTAGTGAAATTAAACTCCTAATAAATAACATTAAGCCACAATCTGATAACAGCCCAGTGCCTGCACTGGCACCTCCCCACCCACCTACATACTTACAAAGACACTGGATGCTTGCTCCTGGATAGAACCTGTGCTTCAGACTTTTGTTCGTCCAATTTTCTCTTCCATTTATTATGAAAAATGAACCTTTTTGGGGGTGCAAACTATTCTTAAGAAACTGTTTTTGGTAGGGAAGTACTTCTTGATATGTCATAAACAAAGCACACTTTTGCACCCAAACAGTCTTCCCTTTTGTCCTGTCCCCACAGATATCCCTCCCCACAGTGTCTCTCTGATGACACTATGCACATATTTCAGGACTCAGCATAGACGTACCCTCTTCTGAAAAGCTTTCAGAGCTGCCCAGGCTGGATTTAGGCCTTCTTTTCTGTGTTTTCAAAGTGCCTCCACCAGAGCACAACACTGGCGTAATTTTCTGTTACCTGACGGTTTCTCTCATATTAAGGTGGAAATGTCAGGAATGGTGTTCAGCCAGTCAGCCTTCTCTCAATTCCCGGCTTTCCAACAAATGTTTGTTAAACGAATATATGAGTGGTTGTAGAATGTACTTCAATTTTAGCTGAATGGATATGTTGTGACATTATAAGGTATTTTGTTAGATACCCTAAGAAAGCCCAAATCCTGCCCTGGCCCAATGACTTCTTTCCTTTGGGAGGAGACTGTAGAAAATGACAATGCCATCTCCAGCTGTATGCATGAGTCACTCTCAGTGAGACCAGCAGAAAACCTGTACAGTCAACCCACAGAAATGTGTGAAATAACATTGCTTTTTTAAGCCACTCAATTCTGGAATAGTTTGTTACAGAGCAGAGCAGATACTTGATACAAGAACCTTTCTCCCTAATTTCATATTTCCTCATTAACGAGGCAATCTGAGTACTTTTTTGTACCCTAGAAGAGAGTACAGAGACCAAAGACATAAATGGGGTATAAGCACTCGCCCTTAGATGGCACATGCAGAATAATTTGGGCACAGGCTCAGCTCCTCCTCTGGAGGCATTAGAGTGACTGGCTTCTCTGGGCCTCAGCCTCTTCTGTCCATGAGCAGCCTGAATTAGCACAGTGAGTTCTCAAAATGTGTTTTGAAGAACAGTGGGGTTTCAAGCAAAATGTCGTGAGGCAAGGCCAAGAGCAGCCCTGAAACCTGGGCTGGGAGATCGTCCCTCTCTATTGGAGAAGCTTCTCCTATGTGAGTTTTATATATTGGGCTTCCATATAAATTTTTATTTGAAGAATGTCTTCAGTTGCTTTAAACATGTGAATGTCACCAGACTAGGAGATTTTCAATGGTCTTTGGGGATCTAATCTTGAGTAAACTGGAAGTCAACAACTTTGGCAGGAGCCTGTCTCATTTGGTGTCTTGCTGCAAAAGTCCAGAAGAACCTTATGTCCAAAGACTGTGGTTTTACATGTAGCTGGAGAACATGGAAATGTACGATGGACCCTCAGCATGAAGACATAACTGCCTGGAGGGCTTTGTACAGTGCTGGCCATTAGTGACAATTCACTTTGAGATTGTCATTACACATTCTCAGGGCAAGATGAGCATCCTTGGGTAATCCCTGTGTGCAGCCTAGGGTCCAGCCCTGCTAAAGAATGGGCAGTCATTCCTGAAAGCCTGCAGTGACCATGTACTTGTCTATGACAGGAAGCCTGTGGGAAGGACTTCCTTACAAGAAGGAGCTCAACTCACATCCATCATAGGGGGAGGGCTTGGCATGAACATTCTGCTGCAGAAGAAAAATGAAGAATTTTAAGCAGCTATATCATAGGGCAATGTATTTCTAATATAAGGTGGATTTACCCTGGTCTTCATCCCACTCAGCCTCTCAGCAGATGTCCAACAGATGTGCTCTACAAGAGACTGAGAAAACATTACAGAAGATTGACAGTGGGACTGAGACAGCCATTCTGGGGTGGCCAGCACTAGCTGTATCCAGCAAGGCCACCTCCCATACAGGACCCCTGCTGTCCCTCCTCTCAGTGCTCCAGCCCCAGGTGAAAGAAGTAGGAAGGTTGGTGCCACTGCCCAGCCCCCCTATTTCTGTCTCCCTCTTTTCTCCTTGACTGACTCAGAAAAGGGCATGCAGGAGAACAGGCACCTCAGAAGGTTTGAGGACCCAGGGAGACAGCTGTGACCAATGTTCTGCCAGACACTTTATATACAGTATTTCATGGAATTCAAACCACAGCTCTATGGAATGGAGACTATCTCCAGGCTATAAATGAGAAAAATGCACCTGAAAAATTTAGTGAAGTGACTACACGGCTATACTGTGACTATGTGGTTTCCTGTGAGTTCCTTACCAAAGGACAA
Organism: Eidolon dupreanum; assembly: GCA_028627145.1. Classification (NCBI taxonomy): domain Eukaryota; kingdom Metazoa; phylum Chordata; class Mammalia; order Chiroptera; family Pteropodidae; genus Eidolon; species Eidolon dupreanum. Next base: position 92,581,407 of record CM053509.1, on the reverse strand, counting down.
CCTGTGAGCGATGCCACTGTGCCATGGAGGTATGCTCATCCATCTATGATTCCCCCAAATATCATACATTTCTACAGCTTTTCCTCCAAAATACTAGAAACCCATCCTAGTATACGGCAATGTCAAATGACACTGCCCTGAACCATCAACTTCCTGTCTTATTAAGAAGAAAACTAGAATGCCAGGGAGAGAACTCTAAGTCAACTATCTGCATCTCCTCTTAAAGGAGCTGCCTCTTCTCTGATAAGAAGAGTCAGGGGTTCGCCAGTGGCTATCAGCAGTTTCAGCGCATGAGCCTGTGTCTGTGGGCCTGGACTCTGCCCTCCCCTGTTCACTTTCTCAGATTTTGTTAAGCACAAATGCAGTTTGGAGAGCCAACATAGCAGGTAGCTTCTCAGAGTGACAGTAGATACTGATTTCAGACCATCTTGCAACATGAGTGTGGATTCATACTGTTTCAGCAGGTTGGGAGGACAGAACTGTGAGGACATCACAGAGCTCCAGCTGTGGGGACCTCCTGAACTTGGAGGTGCAGGCCTCACCCAATGTCTCTCACCCTAATGGAACCTTGTCTTTACACTAAAAGAATCAGTTCAAAGAAAAAAAAATTTCTTGCGTTTTTTTTCTTTCTCCTTTTGGGGTGATTTCTTTTGTTGCCTTGTGCTCACCAAGTTCTTAGGCTGGACAAGACTCTTGAGACGCTTTGGAGAGGCTGCCTGTGGCTGTAGGCAGGACTGTGATTTGCACTCACAGTGTCCTGATGGGAGCCATCTGAAGAGCTGTGGAATGTTTCCTGAAACAGTGACTCATGGTGCCCGCATCATAAAGCATAAAACAGGATGTTTAACATGGAAGACACATTGCTTTTTCGTGAAACATCACTCCAAATTGCTCCATCCAAATGAGGCAGAGAATATTCCAAATGGGTGAACAGAGGGAAAAAGGAAGCTGGCAGGGATAAGCCCACCCTAAATATTGCCTGGCTTGTGTCCCAGGGCCTACTTTTGGTGGCTCCTTAACCAGATGGTGGCCTGTCCCCTGAACTAACATCATATTTTGAGTCTTTTTTTTTCCTGGTTTCAATTTTCTAAGTTGCATTGTTCATGGAAGTATTCCCAACTCCACCTAGTGTCAGGCTGTTCCTAATAGAGAATCCATGTAACTATATTTTATACAGTCACAATACATGCGGCACAGTCATAAAATGTCAGTCTGCCTCTGTAGGTATAGACCTTTAGAAAACATCCAGTGGATGGATTCCTTCCCCTGCCCTGATGAAAATTCTAGCAGGCCTCATACTTCTTTTAAATTGTTGATGAAAGTATCCTGGTTAATCTCAAAATTTCATAAATTTCAAAAATTTTAGTTCTCAGAACATAGTCTTATTTTGTGTGTCCCTAATTCACTTTCAATACAATTTGATTTGAAGTTTAGACTTCACCTCCTTCCCCCAGAAGGCACATATGGGTGGGCTGGCCAGTCTGCAGCCTAAGTCTTCTCCTTTCCTTGACCTCCTTTCCCACTCACTACAAAGGATATAATGCCCGACACTAAAGCTGGGAGGAGGGGCCATGAGAGGAGGCAGACTCTTACAGAACCTGCCCATGGGCCTGGGAACTACCTCTCATTGGCTCTCCTAGAGGTTGTTCTCCTGGCTTCTCTAGGCAACCCTCTCCTTGGTGGGGTGTGGTGGAGTGGGGGGTGGGTCTTACTTATAGCCCCTTCACCTGCAGTTCAGTTCACTTTATTCTGTTGATTGCTCACTCAGGAACCTGAAGGTCAGCTCCCGCTTCTCTTTACTGGCTAGAGTTAAGATGGCTCTGGTTGCTGGGTGCCTTCTACATGATGCTCACTCTGTCCAGGGGCATCCTATCCAGAAGACTGGGCCTCTGATACACCTACCACTCACACAGCCAGCACCCATGTTTCAATCTCCTCCTCCTACACAGGAGCCAGACCCCATCTGCAGGCAGGATAAGCTCTCTCTCCAAGGCCTCCTGGGGAGCCCTTTTGTTGACTTGAGGTTGAAGGGAGAACATCCTCCACCCAAGCTAGGGGGCTAGAATTTACACAACCACCCTCCCAAAATTATCCTCCTTACAAATCATCCTTCACATATGAAGTCTAGGTGTGCTTGAACATGCTTAGCATGACAAGACCAATTTTTAACTAATTCCTTTGTAAATTTTGTTTAAGATCCTGCACCTTGTTTGAAATGAAGCTATTAGGAAGTGACGCCAGCAAGACGGTGGAATGGGAGGTTCCAGTCTGCAATCCCTCACAGAACACTGGGAAAAAATATTTGCAAACCATGTATCTGCTAAGAGGTTAATATCTAAGATATGTAAGGATTTCTATAACTCAATAGCAACCCCTCTCCAATAATCTGATAAAAATACGGGCAAAGGAATTGAATAGACACTTTTCTGAAGAAGACATATACATGGCCAACAGGACCATGAAAAGGTGCTCAGCATCACTAATTATCAGGGAAATCCAAATTAAATCCACTATGAGATATCTCCATAACTCATGCCTGTTAGGATGACTATTATTAAAACAAAACAAAAGGTAAGTTTTACTAAAGTTGTGGAGAAAACAGAATCCTTGTAAATTCTTGGCGTGAATGTAAATTGATGCAGCTACTATGGGAAACAGTATGGAATTTAAATTAGAATCTTGAAGTGATACCTGAACTCTCAAGTTCATTGCAGCATTACTCACAATAGCCAAGATATAAAAACAAACTAAATGTCCATTGATGAATGAATGGATAAGAAAAATGTAGTATACCTATATACAATGGAAAATTATTCGGCCATAAAAGAAAATTCTTTTAATTGGGACAACATGGATGGACCTAAAGTTCATTATGCTAAGTGAAATAAGCCAGACACTTAAAGACAAAAACTGTATAATCTCACTTACATATGGAATATAAAATAGTCAAATTCATAGGAGCAGAGATTAGAATTGTGACTGCCAGGGTCTGGAGGGAGGAGGAAGTGCAGAGGTGATGATCAAATGGTACAAAGTTTCAGTTATACAAGACAAGTAGTTTTGGAGATCTTCTGTATAGCATAGTGCCTATTGCTAACAGAACTGCACTGTATGCTTGAAATTTTCTAAGAGGGTAGATCTTATGTTAAATGTTACCACACACACACACTATTAAAGGAGGCTAGAGAAAACTTTAGGTGGTGATGAATTTGTTATGGTGTTATTTATTATGGTCTTGATGATGGTGATTGGTTCACAGGTGTATACTTAGACTATTTCATCAAGTACATTTGTATATTAAGTATGTACAAATATTTACATGTCAATCATACCTCAATAAAGTGACTTTAAAAGAAAAAGAAAAAATGAAATGTATCCATTAACATGCCATTGTGTTTGGACTGCAGCTTCATCTTAATGTCCTATCACACTCATTTTCCTCCCTCTTTACATCTGGAAATGAATTATTTCAATCAAAAGTATTAGATATACAAACAATGAGATTTATAATTCTCTCTAATAAGCAAAAACACAGGAGAGAGTAAACTTATAGAAACAAGATCAGAGAGGTTTTCCCGATTACAGCTGTAAACCTAGTGAACCCCCAGACCTAATCACAGTCAGAGCTCCCATGTTTCTTGCCTACCTTATTTGCTCTATTTGAACAGCCTCTGCTCTAGGGCATTTTCTGGTGACCTAATAACCATATTCTTATAAAAGAGGGGTCAGCTTTTATATTAAGATGAAAAATATAGAAAAATAAGTACATCATGAAGGAATTTGCAAATGGTGGTCTTGCAAGCTTGGAAAAGATCTGACTGCACCTCCCACAGTTTGTTCCCTGCAAATGTGGTTTTAATCTGGAGCAAGGAATTTGCAAACTCACATCTTGGGGCTATTCCTAGTAATAGACGGCCCCAACCCCAGGCTGACAGAAGAGTGTGGCATGTCTCAGGAATGCTTCACCATGATGCAATTTGCCCATCAGACCTTCATCCCCACAACAGCTGCAGCTGGTTATGGTTCAGCTGAGGGAGGTTTTATTTATGATCCACTCCTTCCCTTTCACAATCCATCAGCACACACTCATGAAAGTAAAACTAGAGGCTCCAGCCAAGGCTGGAACTTGGGAAATGCACTTTTTCCTCCCTTTCAGGGCAGTGGTGTCCAAGGAGGCCAAACAGAGGGGCTGATGCAGAGGGAGAAAGTGATCAGGTAGCCCAGCTCCATCTATAAGACGATGCTGAGAAACTAGTCTCTTAGACTTATAAGTGTTTTTTTGCCCCTGAAATTTACCTTTCTCCTTCTTCTGCCTTTCACCATAGCTCAACACATAATCCTCGTAGAAATTTCAGATCTAGCACTTACCTTCCCACTATTTCTATATCACCTTGGGAGTGGTAAACAGCATTCCCTTTGAAGTCACAGACTGTCACTGCTCACTTCTTAACTCCTGTCTCAGTTTCTTCTTCTAACTGGCAATAGTCATAGTCAGCCATTCATGTCAATCCTTTCCCAGTTAGTCTCAGGTTTGTGTCCTAGGGTGCCATCTAAGCCCACTGTCCCACAGCACATAGGTGCCAGAGCTGGCCCATGGCCACCTCTTTGGTTGCTTCTTGGAAAGTGGTCACCTTGGCTTCTCAATAACATTTCCATAAAATAATAGTGCATTCTTTATCTCTTAAAATCCACAATCATTTTCAAGAGCTTTTGGTCCTCAATTAAAACAAAGATAGTAACTTGGTCAAGGGCTTTATGGGAAGGAAAGACATCATTAGTTTCCTCTCTTCCCTGTGAAGGCTGAGAAAGCATTTCCTAATTAAGACTTTGTCTCATCCAGTACTGGAGACGCTCACATTCAGGAAGCATGTGGAGGGTGATTACTCCAGGATAAAAGGAGAGCAAGGCAGGTTGATAACAAATTAAAGAAAAAAATCTTGAGGAAATTAAGAAGAAATGAGACCATATGCTAGAGAGAAAAATGGAAGAATAACTCAATGATACTCTCTAGGTGATGTGGGTCTGAACTTGAGCAGGGTACAAGCCAGCTGACTATAATTAAAGATCCTAATTTTTCCTATACTGGTTATTAGGACCAACTACATAATTTGTGGGCCCAGTGCAAAATGAGAGAATGGGGCCCCTTGTTCAAAATTAATAAGAATTTCAAGATGGTGACAGCAGAGCATTAAGCCAGGCATGGTCCCTTCTGAGCACAGAGTCCTGTGCACCTGCCTACATCACTCACCAGAGAAGCCACCTCCTGCTTTATCTGTCCTCCACTCTTTCTTCTATTTTTTCTCATATAAGAAATCTGTTGTCTTTGCTAACTTTATTCTAGACTCTAGAAAGTGGTCTTCACCATTGCTGTATATGAAGGAAGGGCACCTGTCTGCCCTCTAAGGACCAGAGGCAGTAAGGAGTAGAGGGCTGCCTCCCACCTTCACCTCAGTATCTGCCTTGAAAATTCATCTTGAGTCTCTCCTGTTTAACCTGGCTCACAGAGCTCAATTTCCTGCATCATTCAGACCTGGAAAGAATCCTGATGAGTCCCAATAGAGGTTTCTCTGCAGACTTTTGGATAGCCTCCCTCCACAGACTGCATTCTGAGGAAATTGCCACCACCTGGCCATCATTAGCTCTCTGCACAGGAAGTCCCATGGGCTGCCTTCCACAAAGCTGTGACTGCACTCTGAGCAGGCTCACAGTCCAGGGGCTGCACTCAGATACTTGAGGCATAATGTGTTTTTCCTTCCTTCATTCTATTTCAGTTCTGTCAGGTGGAGAAAGGGAAGAACACACCCCAAAGAGAAGGCTGGGCCTACCATTTGCACTCACGATTGGCAAAGAGACAGCTTCCTAGGATGGCAGCAGGTATGAGCTTGTCCCCTTATGCCTCTCCCCGGACTCCCATGGGTGTGCAGCAGACACACAAGAGGAGTGCTGGAAAACAACATCCACAGTGGTTTTCTTTTACCTTAAATTCTACTTGGAAGAAAAAAAAATGCTTGAGAGTAGCTAATAAATTTTATTGAAGTAATAAAAGAAGAGGTCACTTAGTGTACAAGAGTGGAATCATATTTGAAAACTACAATAATTTAAAACTGTGACAATGGCTTAGGGATGGATAGGTAGATGAATAAAACAGACAAGAATTCCAGGAACAGATCCAAATATATATCAAAATTTAATATAGGAGAAAGAAAGCATTTCAAAAAATAATTTTTTTATTTAAAAAAGGGTAATTGGGAAAATTTGCTAACCATTTGGAAAAAATGTTGAAGACCTTCTACCATGCAGATAAATAAAATGCCTATGGATAAAAGAATTAATTATTTTTAAAAACATAAAAGTAATGAAAGAAAATACAGGTGGGCCTGTAGATGCATTTCATGTAAAAAGGCTTCTATACAAGACATCCACAGTAGAGACCATGAAACTCAAGAGTACTGGATCTGACCTCTCTTCTCCCACACAAAACAAAGCAAATGAGGAAATGGTGTGTGTAGATTAAACACCTTTAAGTCGGAGAGGCCAATGACTGAAAATAAACATATTTTTCACCTTGTATAAGAAAGCATTTATACTTTGAACATACATGAATCAGAAAGTTTAATACCCAGACACTAATAGAATTGGGCAAATACATGAAAAAAATTCACAAAAATGTAGATTAAAACAATAAGCTATGATTTCCCCCTTCTTAACTGGCAAACGTAGTGTATGTTAGTAACAGCCAAACATCTATCAATAATAGAAAAAATAAATAAGGGAGGAACAATGTAAAAATCCAAAACCAAGAGATTGGTTGAAAAAGCTTTGGTATATCTCTAGTAACAGGATCTCCAGAGGCCATGAAACATGGTGTCATAGGAGAGATTAAATGCCACAGAAAGATGCTGAAAACCGGGTTACTTGAATTAATTTTTCTTTGTGTTTCCTGTGGCAGGAAAAGTGTTGGGTCCCTGCTCTAGTGTTCAGGACTTGGGTATTTCTATTCAGTGAATTAATCTTCCGTCCTTGGCATTACTGTGGAATTGACCAATAGTATAATTCATCAAGACTGTAACAAGGAGCATCTGGTTCAGGATTTAATATTGACATTTCATGTGTCAATATGAAAGGCCAGGCCTGGTGCTGGTCCTGTGGAAACTGCTAATATGGAAAGCAGAGTTTCCTTCTTCCCCACTCCTGTCTTTCCCTCCTATCTTCCTCCTTGTTCTATTTTTCTCCTTTTTTTTCTGTGTACAGTCCATCCTCCTTTGATCTGTCCACTGATGGTAGATGGCACCAATTCAATGCTAATAGGAATCACCAGTTTGGGGTGTGGTGAAGAAGGAAATTTTATTCCATGTAAACAGCCCAGTTTCAATAGAGCATGGCTGTGTGAACAGATCAATAGCGTTACATCTCAGTGAGATCACATGGCTGTGGAACAGCACTGATTGTGAGGAGGCCGTAGGAATCTGCTCTGCTCTGCTCCTCTCCACTGTGTACAAGTCTGTTACTCTGTGCTCTGCTCTGTCCTGGTCCAGCAAGATATCTTCAGTGTTTCATCTTCAGTGTGTCAGCTCCAGCCCAAGAAATGCATTTTTCAGCAAAAAGAGAACTTGTGTGCACTCTCTGAGCGACAGGGGAGCTCGCCTAAATAGAGATAAGTCTCCACCTCTTGTCCCTGATTGGTTGATCCTCATGCAAATAAGGACTCCAAATCCTCACAGTTTGATTGGCCCAAAAGCCACTGTCCTGATTGGTCAGAAGAGCAGCTCTGATTGGTTAGTGAAGATGCTGATTGGGGAGAGATATAACTGCACAGCTCCAATTGAATGGGAAAAGCCTTAGTTCTCTTGGTTGAAATACAATACTAGGAACTCCTTTATAAGGGCTGGCTCAGATGACAGGAACACAGTGCAGGAAGGCAGTTCAGTGCAGGCTGCTCCTTGAAGTGTAGTTTGCGTGAGAGGTTCCTGTGTAGAAATGGCAGCTAGGGTCTGTTTCCTTTTGTTTTGTTTTAATTTGAGCCCAGTTAATCACCAGGAGCCCTTCTTAGTATCTTTTTTCTCAAGGTCCATCGATCCTTTTTTCTTTTTTTTTTTTAATCTTTTTAAGTCCCCATTTATTTAATAAGTTTTGCCTCGTACCCACACACCACAGTTCTAGAGTCACAGAGACATATGTGACCCAGCCAGGTTCTCGGTGTGATCTCAGTAGTGGGAGAAGCAGTCCAAGAGTTGTTGTGGCTCAGGGATCCTCACACACAACTCTTGTCCCTGGCATGGGTGCAGTCCACAAGGCAAGCCAAGCATGCCAGAAAGGGGCATGCCTGCCACAGAGCCCTGTATGCCATATAGCACATGTTATGTTTGGGTCATAGTGAGGAGTTTGGTGTATATGGAACATTCGTTGTGAGGGGGAATCAGAAACAACTTGGTGACTGCCAGCTGTGAAGGGGAAGACTCTGTCCAGTAAAGCTAAGGACAGGCCTCCCAGCACACTCACCAGGCTTCACAGATTCACCTTTGCCCTTCCTGCTCACAGATGCTCTCTGGCCTTTGCTTGGTGGTCTACACCTTCCTTGCCATGCTGCTGGCCTGGTAGGTTTTCTGGCCTCTCTTCCCTCCCTGCCTCTTTGGACCTGCTCTCACCCATGTTCAGAAAGCTGTTTCGTTCATACCACACCACAAGGCCCTTCTCAGACATAGCATAAGGGTTATTAGAAAAAGGCTAAGAGGGTGTCAAGCTGTGGCCACAATGCTTTGTAGCTCAAGTATTTTATACTGAAAGAGTCCAAATCCTCAGCCCAAATAGCCCACATCCTGTCCCCCTTATTGGCCCACTCTTCTGGATCATTCCTTACCCTTTTCCTTTCCTCTCCACACTTAGGTCTTGGCATGCAAAGATATAGGCAGTGCCTGCACACCCACCTTTCCTTAGTGAAGCTGTCCCCAACCACGCTTCTATAGACCCAGCTCCATTTTCTGGGATGCCACTACCCCCTGCTCCTCCATGTCACTCAAAACTCTGGTTTGGAAGGTGGGGCAGGCTGGCTTCTGAGAAGACCCCCAACAATCCTGCCTCCTGATAGTCATCCTCTGAGTATGGGCTGAACCTAATAACTTACTTCTAAGCAACAGAATATTGCACCGGCTGTCATTTCCAGGACTCGACTGCAAAGGCTGTGACTTCCATTTTCTAATCACAACCATGTGATCATGGAAGCTATACTTCCCCTACTGGGCATCAAGATGACCATGGCCCAGGTGACACTGTGATTGCAGCTGATAAAAAACCTGAGGTAGAAGACATACTAAAATGTGCCTATATTCCTGACCCAAAGAAACTGCAAAAGAGTGAATGTATATTATTCTAAACTTCTATGTTTGGTAGTAATTTGTTATGCAGCAATAGATAACTGATACAAAAAGCATCCACTATGGAATACCAACTCCCACCTCTGTCATCAGACATCCTCTCAGTAAAGGCTTATGTTCCCTTGCCTCCCTCCACAGATCTCTACATCTTTATTATCGTATCTAAGCCTAATTTTATCGTTTTTTGTACAGCTTATCATGTAATGTGTCTGTGTATCCCAAGTTCCTGGCATTTTTCCTATGCATGAATAAAAACCAAGAAATGTTTGCTGAATCAGTGTTAAAAGGTTGGATCCAACCTAAGATAATATGAAGTCATGGGAGATTTTTTTAATTAAAATTTTTGTTTTGTCATAAACATAGACTCACAGGTAGTTGTAAGAAATAACACATAAAGATCCTGCATGCCCTTTACTCAGTTTCCCCCAATGGTCACATCTTGCAAAACTAGAGCAGATATCAAAGCAGGAAATTGACCTTGATGCAATTTACCTATTTTATTCGGATATCACCAATACACATCACATAACTTATTTGTGTGTGTGTGAATCTGGTTCTATGCATTTTTATCTTAAGCAGGATTATATATTCACCACCATAGTCAAGATATTAACTGGCTCCATCTCCATGAAATCCTGCATGTGGCCCTTTCAGAGCCACACCCACCGACCTTCCACCCCCTTTCTACCCTGGTAGCACCAATCTCTTAATTCTGTCATTTAATTAATGACACGAATGGAACCATAGAGTCTGTAATCTTCTAGGATTGGCTTTTTTGCACAGCACATTTCCCTTGTGATCTATCCAAGTTGTGTCAATCAATGCTTTTCTCTTTATCACTGAGTGATGTTCCATGGTAAGGAAGTATCAGTTTATTTAACCATTCGCTCACTGAAGGACATTTTGTTTCTTTCCATGTTTTGGCTATCACAAACACAGCTGCTATGAAAACCTGTATATAGGTTTTTGTGGAAACATGTTTTCAGTTCTATTGGACAAAGTTTAAGAATGCAATTGTTGGGTCATCTAGTAAGTGTACATTAATTTTATAAGATAATGCCAATCCATCTTCCAGAGTGATTGTCCCATATTCCATTCCTACCAGAAACATCTGAGTGAGAGTGCTTCTCTGTATCCTCACCAACGTTAGTATTTTCACTATTATAATGGGTGTGTAGTGAAGTGATATCCTATGTGGTTTCATTTTGTATTTTCCTGTTAGCTAATGTTGTTGACCATCTTCCTGTGCTTATTTGCTGTCTGAATGTCTTTTTAAGTGAAATGTCCATTAATATCTTAAGCCCATTTTTTAATTGGATTACTCCTTCTTTTTCCTGTTGGGTTTCGAGAGTTCTATATATTTTCCAGACACTGGTCTTCTGATGGCTCAGTAGTTTGCCTGTGTCTTCTTCCAGCCATGTGAGGTTTATGTTACAGGTCACTTTTTGTCTGGGTGTCCACTTGCTCCAGCACTTTTGGGCCTATGTATCAGTCTGAACCAAACAGGAGATATAAATCAAGCAGTTGGTTAAACAGGAGAAATTTAATGCAAGAATTTTATTAACAACAATAAAAGAATAACTATAGGATATACAAATATCTCTATGGTGTCCTAGGGCTGAAGGAGAAACCCAACAAAGGACAAAATGGGAAGGAGTTCAGACCTCTTTGAAGAAGGTGTGGTTTGTCAACCATGCAGCAGAGAAGCTCACTAGTTTACCCAGAATGGAGTTGTTGAGTAATATAGGCCACCCTCTGGAGAGTGAACAGAGAACAGACAATCCACACCCAGTGGGGTGGGCATGCAGGGGGATCTGGGTGTGCTGAGGACTTCAGAGCTGGCAGGCTGCTTGAGGAGGTGGGGTTTGCAGAGGAAACAGCTCTCTCCATGGATCCTCCATGGACTGTGCTGGGCTTGCAGAAGCAGCCCAGTATCACAGGCCACCTGAGGCTTCCAGGTCTTTGGGTAGAAGGCTGCCCTTAAAGAATGGCTGAAATCAGTTCTTCACACTGAAAGGCAATGACAGAGAAGGAATCTTTGGGCATCTGGAAGAAGGAAGAGACAAAGAGCAGAAATTGGGTAAATACAATAGGTTACCCTTCTCAAGAGTGTTTTAGCTCATGTTTGATGATTAGGGCAAAACTGATAACACCCAAACCCCAAGCTTCACATGCTGGCCCCATCTCGGCCTCTACAGACCTCTTCTCTGTCTGACCAGAGATGTCCTGAAACCATCCACAATGTCCTGGGGTGTGGTAGGGCCTTGCATCCACAAGACCTTGACGGGATGAGGTAGTTGAAAGTCTCTCTGGAGGGGATCAAGGTGGGGAGTGGTCTCCAGGGACAATGAGGATCACTGGGGGCCAGAATCCCAGATACTGGCCAGAGCAAAGAGAGAGATAACAGTCACCAGGTCATGGACCTCCTCACCCCTCACCCTTCTGGCAACTAGGAGGAGGAGATCAGAGTGGCATAGGTGAGTGGGGAGCCACAGAGCCCGAAAACCTGTGAACCCTCTCTCTACTCTTCTTCTGAGCCATTGGAGGAGCAAGGTGAGAAGAGGGGAACCTCAGCTTCAGGGCGCTGGACACTCAGTGCTCTTCAGAGCATGGTGGGCCCAGCATTGCAGGGCTCTTCCCTAAGGTACATGAGGGGAGATTCTTTAGGAGGGCCACGCTCCTTGGAAATAGGGGTTATAGGATGAAAACCTTGCAACGTATATGTAATTAAAATCATACATGTACAAAATAACTACAAAACAAAACAAGCCAGCCTTTCTCTGGAAGCCCAGGGTGTGTGCGATGGGAGCAGGGCAGGAGGCAAGGGAGTCATGAAGCTGTGAGCACTGTCTCAGGCTCCCAGGCTCACAGCCTTGCACTTCTGCCTTCTGAGAAACAGGTTCAATCCCTAGGCAAGAGCATTGATTGGGGCTCCAATAAACCCCTCGTTCTCTTTTTCTATTTCCTGTTAGAGAAGAGTAAATGCAGAAAGAACTATATGAGCACTGGTTAGGGTATGTGCTGGTTCTCTCATTGCCAGTGTGCCCAAGGGCTGTGGCCCCGTGTGTTGGGTGTGGGGGTGAGGGGGAGCTGAGAGGCCCAGAAGGTCATCTGGAATATCCAAAGCCCTTCCAAGTGTATGCGACCTATCTGAACATGCTCTTTATTTCTCTTTGAGCAGTGGGCTTCTAAGAGAAGTGGATGGAGGGCTGGCAAATGCAGCAAAGGTCTTTAAGGAGGAAGGCTGGAAAGAAATAACATACATCATAGAGGCATAATTGTAAAAACGTACTTCTTCATCCATTTGCCCAACCAACACTTTCTGAGCCCCTCATTTGCAGGTTCTATGGGTCTCTGGGGACAATGTAATAGGCCAGCCTAAGGTTAGAGTACACAGAGAATGCCAGTCTCACAAGTGGACTTTGTGGTTTTCACAGACACTGCTTGGGCTGTGACCACAATGCCCAGTAAGCTAAGAGAGCACAGGAAACAGGATGCAGAGCAAGGAAGTGGCCAGGGGCTCTCAAGGACTCTTTTGAGGTGAGGGAGACCATCTTCAGTGAACGATGGACATACTGGGGTGCCACCCAGGGGCAACACAGATGCAGGGTGACAGCCAAGCCAGAAAGTGTCCAAAACATGTAAGGGGGTCAACAGGCCCAGAGTTGACAATACAGCAGCAGTACACATACAATCCTTCCCTGATCATTCTGTTTAGCAAGTGGGAAACCATGTTTTCTTTGGCAGGAAGCTTCATGAATGTTTAAGAGAGGGGAGTGTGCAGGGGAGGCTAGGAGGTATTTGGAGGCTGTGTCTAGGACCCAAGAGAAGTGATGCATTAATGATCTTGAAAGAAAAGTAAGGAGTCTGGATTGTGCAGATTCCGACTCTGGCAGACAGGAGGTGGGTGAATGAAGTGGAAAGGATGGGACAGTCCCAGGCCCTGGGAGTGAGGATGTGTGCCCTTAAACCCTATGGGTGCGCTCTGCATCTCGCAAAGGAGGGGACCAGAAAGGCAACCGTAGCAATGGGACCCTGGCCTCATCAAGCTCCAGAGTAGAAGAGTGAGGATCCCAATGTGAGGAAAGCAGTGGCATGGGGGTGCAGATGGTGATGAGCAAGTGCAGACTTCCAGGAAGCATGACTATAACTGGGAGATGGGACCACACCACAAGTGGAACTGAGGTCTGCAAATGCATAATCTATGGGTGGAGGACCAATAGAGGTGCAACATGGATAGTTTTAGAGAAACAGGAAGGAAAGTGGAGAGGAGGGGATTCATAGCCCAGTAGAAAGACAGGCTCATCTTGAGCAAGGGAACCTCTTCTTCAAAGAGGACTCGACGAGCATCATTTTGAATTTCTTGCTGAGATGCAGGCAAGTTAGGCAGTTGTGTCCAGTTTTACCAGTTATGAAGTCACCAGGATGCCTCATCATGGCAAAAGGCATCATTCTTGACGTAGGTGATATGGATTTACACCATTTTATAATATGGGGGAAACTCTCTCTAATTTACATATGGGCATCCTATGGGCCAGGAACATAGTGCATCTGCTGAGTGGGATGGGAAGGCAGATGTATGACGTGGGAACTAACAGGAAAGAGATAGAGAAAGGAAAGGCCTGCAGCAAGCAGTAACCATTTTCTCCCTCTTTCTCTTTTCCCAAGTGATTTCAGGGACTGCCTGTGACTGTTATCATCCTAGAATATTATCAAAGCAACTGTGTTCAAGGAAAACTTCCCCCAGGGACAGAAAGTAACAAACAAAAAACCTTGAGTCTAGACCTGTGCGGTCAGAAATGTGCTGTTTTTATAAAACCTCATAGGCCCTTAATTTTTTTAAAATGTCAAAGTGAAGTACTTATTTTTCTTGGTATTTCAAAATACTCAGCAAAACCATTTCCTATTAGACCCAATGTCATATTTTTAATAAAGTGCCTATAAAATGCAGATTCTGGCAACTTTTTAAAAGTCAAGCCCAGAAGGAGTCATTGCCAGTCCAAAGCCACCAGCACATGGAAGACCTGTAGGGCCATTTAACAAGTGTGCTCACCAGATGACTCTATGCAACCCTCAGGCTCTGCTGAAACAGGAGATTATTGCATCTTTCTGTGCAAATTCTGAGCTGATGAGGGCAAAGGAGATAACCAACACACACGTTGTTGGCTTCCATTGAAATTCATTGCCCATCAGGGAATTATGGCATAGACTCATGTGCACTGGCTCAAGTCCAGGTTTCCTAGGACTGATGTGGCCTTTGGTTACTGACTCAACTTCCCTTCCTCATGAATAATAGTAGATCACTTCTGCAGCTGATGCCTATTCAAATGGGATAATGCCCTCGAGCCTATAGAAAAGCCTGGCACAGAGGTCAATAAATATTATCCATGATTATTACTTATTTTTCTTTAGCATTTTTCAAAGTGTCATTATTAAAAAGAAAAAAGTTTTTGCAAAACCCAGGTCATTGCTGGGCATGACATTAGGGTTCACTAACTTGAAATCCAGCCCTAGTCCTAGTTCCCAGGCAGATGCTGAGACTGTGCGCCTATGAGAGGGTACAACAGCACCTGGTCTCTACCACTTAGCAGTTCATCAAGAGAATGAATTGAGATAGTAAACACAGAAGTACTTTATACTCCATCAGGCCACACACGTACATGGAATAAAAGACACCAGAACATAGAATCACATAGTAAGAACTGGATAATCCCAAACCTTCACGCATTCCTCTAGGCATGCTTGAAATGTCCTCCAAGTAGAATTCCTTCCTCTTTGACTTTGTGAGCAGGGACTCTGTTATCATCTGTCTCTAGTGCACTCAGAACATTCTGATGAGCTCACCATGAGATCAACTGCTAGAAGAATGCTATTCCTTGTTATCACCACAGGATGACCACAGGAGAAAGGCCCAAGGTTCCTGGGCCAGCTCCCCTACATTGGTAATGTAGATGACCACAGGGGAAGAACTTGTGGTTCTTGGTCCATCTTTATGCCTATGTCTCTATTCCTTGTCAGGAAACATGAAGCATTTATTCCCCTTGTGGAAATGAAAGGCACAAAAATAAAGAATTCTAACAAAGCCATGCATGCTTGGTACCCCAATTCTATTCTAACCAGCTGTCAGATGGTGCCCTGGGAGTTTGTACTCTGATCTGGCCCCAAAGTGCAGGGATATACTGTTTCCCTGTCTTTGTTCTCATCCCCATGCCATGGTCAAACCTCTCATCTCCACACCATGGTCAAACCTCATCTCCATTTCTGCTCCTTCCACATCTTCTCCCCTGGCTTCTCTCTGGGCCGAGCAAATGCCCCTGAGCTCTTTTCTCTTTATCACTGTTCTCACAGTGACACACCTCTGCCTTCCCTCTGCAGAAGATTCATAAATCTCTTTACCTGAATCTCTCTCTGAAATCTCTTAAAGAAGCCTGCAGTGTCTTTATTGTGCTCATTAATTCCTTGTATGGCCACGTGTTGTGGCACCCACACTGGGGGCATGGGGCTGGAGCAAGGACCCTGGGATGGGAAGTTGCACCTGGGTTACAAACCCAAGCCCTACCACATTGCACTTATGTGACTTGATTATCATCTCTAAAACTCTCATTTGGTGAGATTTTGCTACACTAAGCTCCTCTCAATTTTGATGAGGTATTTTTGTCTTCACGTCACTGTGTTTCAAGAGGGGACTTTGCAGGCTTGCAGACATTGTGTTTAGCATGGCTGAGTTCACACCAAGGCCTCTAGGCCAGCAACAGCACCATATCTCCTCTGGACACACTGGGTGACTTCTGCCTTGGCTCTTTCTGTATGAAGTGGGGGTTGTCACTGCTGCCTAAAGCTGTCATGAGGAGTCAGTGCGCATCTATGTTCACTGGTCTTGTGGTGGATAAGAGATGCACATCTGTCCTCTGCAGTTTCTCTAGCTCCTGGAATCAGGACTGATGTCTAAAATAGGTGCAACAAATATTTATTTGGGTGGATAATATAAGCAGGCCCCTAGCACAATACCTGGCAAAAGATAGCCATTTCAGAAAATATAGTCATAAGAGGAAGAATTTATATACATGATCAGACCAGTTGTTTACCATCTCTCTTCATCCTCATCGGCACTCTTGAGGTCAAGGAACCCCAGTGTCCAGAGTGGAGCCTGGCTCACACATGTCATGCAACAATGTGTGTCTGTGCTGCGAAGGAGGGTGACAGCCAAAAGGGGCATGCCAACCCTGCAAACACAGAAGTACTGAGCTAGTGGGTCCATGTAGGAAAATCAAAACATTTTTTAATGTTTACTGAGTATTAGACAATGTAAACTTATTTTTCTGTGATTCATTTAATTCTTACAAAAACCAGAGAGCTTAGTTCTCTTGCTCGAACCACTGTGCAGATGAAGAAACTTGGACCTTGAACAGTTAAGTTCCCACAGGTGTTAGAATTAAATGTCTAAAACACAGGATATTTGAAAGGGTCATTTGCCCTTACCCACTGGGCCATGTGGCCACTGAGGGCTCAAAGTCACAAGGCACCCCCGTTCCCCATGGTAGATGAGAGGCCATGCCCCCACAGACCCTCTCTGGGATCTCTCCTTCACATCCACACTAAACAAGGCCCCAAGAACAGTCCAAAGGGGGTTGTACTTGCTGCATTGAAAGAGACAACAAAGGACATCTGGGGTTTCTTCCTCCTTTCTAAGTACAACACAAGCTGCAATTTCTCTTTCCTTTTTTAAAAAAAATAATATGAGAAAAAAATATCCCCCCTAAATTCCTAGGGGAAATCCAAAGACAGTTATTCCCATCATATTTTTTGAGGAAGTCTTGTATCCTTCACTGGAAGATATCAAATTCTGAGAAGGTGACTGACCTTCAGCAAAAACTATTAAAACAGTGTCATCTGGATGCGGTTTCCAGAGCAAAAAACTGCTGCTCCACTAGGCTGGAACGGGGCCTCATGAGCATCAACATACAGATGTCCATGTGCAGCAGAGGCCTCTCAGCTCTCCCCAGTAGGGTTCAGGACTCTGGATGAACACATTTCCACTCTAGCAGGCCAAGGTGAAGCTCGAAGGAATGTTTCATTTCTCAAATGGGCCATCTCCTTTCTAGGAGAAGAGGCCCACACTAGGATGAGTTCCCAGGGCTGTTTCTGGGGGTTTTCCCATAGTCAGACTTCTTTCTTAACAGTGACACAGGAATGAACTCACAGTTACAGACAATTCTGCATGGTTTACTCTATTTAAGGTTGTGAAAAATGAGACTTGGAGAGATAAGTAACTTGCCCAAGTCCACCTCCAATTCCACAGCCATGTTAGGGCCATTCTACCATGGTTCACTGTCACCATGCCTTCTAATCCAATATCTATCATCCATCTACGTGACATCACAGGGAGACTTGGAAACTCTCATCTGATCTTTCACTCCCTCACTTAGACCCTTTGGGTACTTGCTGGCTCAGATAAAATCCAAGCATTCTTATGTGGCTTGTGACTTCTAGGACCAAGGCCACATAACAGCCCCAGGGCAGGGATAAGGATATTCCCAACACAGATATAATATATCTAAATATTTTAAAGCCCTGGTCCCAACCCGGACCCCAGCTCAAAGGAGACCCCAACCCGGGTACTTGTGCACTTGCATGTGAACATGCCAGCCTGTACCTCCAATCTCTGTTCACATGTGTATGCTCAGGCTCCCCTTGGGCTCAGGAGTGCACCATTGTAGGGTCGATCAGCTCTCAGGAAAAAACTGAATGGAAGTAGGCTTGGGATGTCAAGACAGGAAATTCTCAGTTCAGCATAGCCCAAGCATGATCCAGAAGGAAGAATGTATGTCCAGGTGGGCACATTGACGTGTCCCTGTGGACACCTCTCTGTAGGATAGGACCCAACAGAGCAGGACTAGAGTGGGCCCTCTAAGGGCCATCCCTGGCTGTGGGCCCCTGGTGATGGGCTGAGAGCCTCACTGGCCAGGCCCATGTCTTCTGCCCAAGCCAGCCTTTATAAGCCACTTGCAGTCCCAAAGAGTAACATCAGTATCATGTCCCCATGAACACATTTGCCATGACCTACCTGATCTTTCTTACTTTATTCACCTTCTAAACCCCTAATCTCCAAAACTGGCTCTTTCCGCACTATCCCAAAGTTATTTTAGTCTGCCTTCCACCAGACAGAGATTCTGTTTAAGCACAATACCCAACACAGAACTGGTGTTTAATCAACACATTACCTCAGTGAATGTCATTGTTTTGCCTACATTCTAGAAAAAAAATGAGAGATCAGCTTCTGTTCAGAGTCACAGATGTCTGGAAAAAGGACAGCTAGGGAAGTGTGCTTAGATTGTCTTCTCCCCTGTAGACCTCAGGCTGAGGGACCCCAGGCTCAACACTGTGTTTTTGGAATCTGGGAGAAATGTATGAATTTCATTTAGTGTCATTTAACAAATAGATGTTGGGCACTGCATGTCAGACATTGTCTGAACACTAGAGATGCAAAGGTGCAGACAATCAGCACAAACATTCACGTCTTGAGCTTATACTTAGTGGTAGCAGATAGTAACATGCCAACCATATACCCATACTTGTGTGAGCAAAATATCATATACTGACAAGTGCTATCCAGGGAATCAAACTACAGTCAAATAGAGTAGGTTTGGGTGGCTCTTTTGTCCTGGGATACCAAGAAGTGGAGATAATATTTACACTGAGCCCCAAATGCCAAGCAGGAGACAGCATTAATAAGAGCAGAGGACACAAGGTGGAGCCCATGCTGAGTGGGGCAGTGAGTCTCCATAGAAATCCACCTGCAAGGTTGAAACTTATTAAGAATAAGGGGATCAGGGAAGAGATGAGCTTGAGGAAGTAGATGGGGGTCAGCTTCTGCTGCTGTGAAAGTGGGCAGGGAGATTGTAACTTATTCTATAAGTATCCACAGCTGGTTCAAGCATTAAGTGGTGGTGGGGGGCATAACCAGTGATTCATGTTTCCAAAAGACCATCCTGGCTGCTACATAGAGAATGAACTCTCAGAGGGTCATGACAAGGTGATTCAGCAATTCAGAGACTTGACTAGGATGGTCGAAATGAAGATACTGAGATAGATAGAATTGGGTTGAGTTTTAAGAGTCTCATCAATGGGATTCAATGGTGGACCTTAGGGGCTAGGTGAGGGAAAAAGGCATCAGAGATAACATGCAGCTCCTGGAAGTCTAGGTTGAGAGAAGAGCAGGACAAATAGGGGTTCCATGTGGCCAGAAGTAGAGGCAAAACTGCACTTTCTAAAATATCATTTGTAAATTTGTCATTTGGAACTTGAAAGTCATTTTCCTGTAAATTTGATAAAAGCTGGTCAGGCCCCAGGCCAACTCATAAGTGCCAATTTAATCCACTGACCACAGGACTAATGAATCCACTGCCATGAGATCCATTCTTCCCAGAAAGAGCATATGGAGTTCCAGTGCAGAGTGCCAGGGTCATAGTGTTAAAGAAAACCAGAAATAACAGAAGTTAAAGCAGTGAAAGCAGATTTTTTACTAATTTAAAATTTTTTCAACTATAGTTGACATATAAAATCATATTAGTTTCAGTTATACAGCATAGTTGTTAAACATATTTACAAAGCTGTCCCCCCTATAAGTCTAGTACCCCTGTGATGCCATATATCATTATTACGGTATTGTTGACTATATTCCCTATGCTGTACTTTATATCCTGTGACTATTTTGTAACTGCCAATATGTACTTCTTAATCCCTTCACCCAGCATCTACAACCACATGCCACCTGGAAACCATCAGTGTTTTCTCTGTATCTAAGAGTTTGTTTCTGTTTTGGTTGTTCATTTATTTGTTTTTAGATTCCACATATAAGTGATTATATGATATTTGTCTTTCTCTGTCTAACATTTCTTTTTTTTAGTTTAATTTTATTATTAGTTTCAAGAATACAGTACATTGGTTAGACATTTGTATCGTTTATAAAATGATCCCCTTAATCGCTCTTTCTCTCCTCTGGCTCTCCACTTAGCTATTACATTAATGCTAACTGCATTCTCTATGCCATGCTCCCCATCCCCATGATCATCGATCAACTACTAATTTGTACTTCTATAACCCTTTACTCCATTCTTCCAGCCCCCAAACCCCCTCCCCTCTGGCTGTCACCAGTTGTCCTCTATATTTGTGAGTCTGTTTTTGATTAGTTTGTTCTTTTTGTTCCTTAGATTCCCCATATAAGTGAAATCATATGGTATTTATCTTCCTCTGACTTATTTCACTCAGCATAATAATCTCTTCATCTATGTTGCCACAATGGTTAAGATTTCATTCTTTTTTATGACAGAGTAATATTCCATTGTATATATGTACCACTTCTTTTTTATCCAGTCATCTATCAATGGACACTTAGGTTGCTTTCATGTCTTAACTACCGTAAATAATGCTGCAATGAACACAAGGGCGTATATATCTTTTCAAATTAGTGTTTTGGATTTCTTTGGATAAATATCCAGAAGTGGAATTGTTGGTTCATATAGTAGTTCTATTTTAAATTTTTTGAGGAACCTCCATACTGTTTTTCATGGTACTGTACCAATTTGCAAACCTACCACTAGTGCACGAGGGTTCCTTTTTCTATATATCTTCGCCAACACTTAATTTTTCAATTACTGATAGTATCCATTTCTCACAGGTGTGAGGTAATATCTAATTGTGATTTGAATTTGTGTTTTTCTGGTGATTAGTGACATTGAGAATCTCATCATATGTCTATCAGCCATCCATATATCCTCTTTGGAGAAATGTCTATTCAGATCCTCTGCCTATTTTTTAATCAGATTGTTTGTCTTTTTGGTGTTAAGTTGTATGATTTCCTTATATATTCCGGATATTAACCCCTTATTGGATGTATCACTGGTGAATATCTTCTCCTAATAGGTAGTTGGTTTTTTTGTTTTGTTGATAGTTTCCTTTGTTCTACAAAACCTTTTAAGTTTGATGGGGTCCCATTTGTTTAGTTTTTCTTTTGTTTCTCTTACCCAAGGAGACATATCCAAAAAAATATTACTAAGGGTAGTGTCAGAGAGTTTGCTGTCCATTTTCTTCTAGGAATTTTATGGTTTTTGATATTACATTTAAGTCTTTAACCCATTTTGAGTTTATTCTTATAAATGGTATAAGAATTTATCCATTTCATTTTTTTGCATATATCTGTCCAATTTTACCAACACCATTTACTGAATAGACAGTATTTACCTGATTGTATATTCTTGTCTCCTTTGTCATAGATTAATTGACCATATAAGCAAGGGTTTATTTCTGGGCTTTCTATTCTGTTCCATTGATCTATGTGTCTGTTTTTATGCCAGTACCATGCTACGTTGTAGTATAGTTTGATATCAGTTAGCATGATGCCTCCAATTTTGTTCTTCTTTCTCAAGATTGCTTTGGCTATTTAGGGTTTTTTTGTGATTCCTTATAAATTTTAGGATTATTTATTCTAGTTCTGTGAAAAAAGCCATTGATATTTTGATAGGGAATGCATTGAATGTATAGATTGCAGGGGTAATATGGACAGTTTATCGATGTTAATTCTCTGTGAGCACAGCATATGCTTCCATTTAATTGTATCTTCTTCAGTTTCTTTCTTCAATGTCTTATGATTTTCCAAGTACAGGTCTTTTACCACCTTGGTTAAATCTGTTCTTAGGTATTTTATTTTTCTAATGCAATTATAAATGAGATTTTTAAAATTTCTCTTTCTGATAGTTCACTCTTACTTTATAAAATGCACCTTATTTCTGAATATTAATTTTGTGTCTTGATACTTTACTGAATTCATTTACTGGTTCTAATAGTTTTTTGTTGGTGGTGGTGGTGGAATCTTTAGGATTCTCTCTATATAGTATCATGTCATCTGCAAATAATGACAGTTTTACTTCTTTTCCAGTTCGGATGTCTTTTATTTATTTATTTTTCTTTATCTGATGACTGTGGCTAGGACTTCCAGTCTATGTTAAATAAAAGTGGTGAAAGTGGATATCCTTATCTTGTTCCTGATCTTAAGGAAAACACTTTGAGCTTTTCCCCATTGAGTATGATGTTAGCTATGGGTTTGTCATATATGGCCTTTATTTTGTTGAGATATATGCCCTCTATTCCTACTTTGCTGAGAGTTTTTATCATAAATAAATGCTGGATTGTGTCAAATGATTTTTCTGTATCTATTGATATGATCATATGATTTTTATCCTTCATTCTGTTTATGTGATGTATCATATTAATTGATTTGTGGATATTGAATCAACTTTGCATCCCAGAAATAAATCCCAGTTGATCATGATGTGCAATCTCTTTAATGTATTGCTGAATTCGCTTTGCTAATATTTTGTTGAGGAATTATGCATAGATGTTTATCAAGAATACTGGTGTTTAATTTTCTTATTTTTAATGACTTTATCTGGTTTGAGAATCAAATTAATGATAGCTTCTTAAAATGAACTTGGGTACCTTCAATCTTCTTGAGCTTTTTGGAATATTTTGAGGAGAGGTGTTAATTTTTATTTAAATGTTTGGTAAAAGTCCCCTGTGAAGCCTTCTAAACTAGGACTTTTGTTTGTTTGGAAGTTTTTGATTATGCATTTGATTTCCTTAGTAGTTATCCATCTCTTCAGATTTTCTGTTTCTTCTTGATTCAGTCTTGGAATAGTGTATCTTTTTTGGAATTTATCCATTTTTTCCAGATGGTCCTATTTGTTGGCATTGATGGTTCATAAATTTTCTCATAATTCCTTGTATTTCTGTAGTGTCAGCTTTCATTTTTCCTCCTTTATTTTTGATTTTAGTTATTTGGGTCATCTTTCTTTTTTCTTTGATGACTTTGCTTAAAAGTTTATCAACTTTGTTTATCTTTTCACAGAGCCAGTTCTTGGTTTTGTTGATCTTTTGTATTTTTCTTTTAGACCGTATTTTGTTGACTTCCACTTCGATCTTTATTACTCCCTTCCTTCTATTCACTTTGGCTTTGTTATTCACTTTCTAGTTCTTTGGATTTAAGGTTAGATTGTTTATTTGAGATTTTTCTTGTTTCTTGAGGTAGGCCGGTATTACCATAAATTTCCCTCTTAGAACTTCTTTGGCTGTTTCCCATAGATTTGAGGTCATTGTGTTTTCATTTTCATCTATCTCAAGGTATTTGATTTCTTCTTTAATCTTGTTGTTAACCCATTCATTATTTAGTAGCATGTCACTTACTCTCCATGTGTTTGTGTATTTTTCAATTTTCTTCTTGTAGTTGATTTCTATGTTCATACCATTTCGATCAGAGAAGATACTTGATATAATTTTAGTCTTCTTAAATTTATTGAGACTATTTTGTGGCCTAACATGTAGTCTATCCTGGAAAATGTTCAATGTGCACTTCCAAAGAATTTATATCCTGTTACTTTGGGGTGAAATATTGTAAAGATATCCGTTATGTTCATCTGGTCTAATGTGTCATTTAAGGCCAATGTTTCCTTGTTGACTTTCCGTCCTAATGTTCTGTACATTGGATTGTCAAAGTCTCCTATAACTACTGTATTACTGTCAATCTCTCGCTTTGCATCAATATTTACTTTATATATTTAGGTGCTCCTACACTGGTGCTTAAATGTTTGCAAGGGTTATATCCTCTTGTTAGATGTCCCTTTATCATTATGAAATGCCTCTTTTTTTGTCTCTTGTTACAACCTTTGTTTTGAAGTCTATTTTATCTGATACAAGTATTGCTTCCTCAGCTTTTTTTTGTTTTCATTTACATTAAATATTTTTTCTACTCCTTTATTTTCAGTCTATGCGTGCCTTTCAATCTGAACTGGGTCCCCTGTAGACAGCATACATATGGGTCTTGTTTTCTTATTCATTCAGGCACCTTATGTCTTTTGATTGAAGTATTTAATCCATTTACATTCAAAGTAAATAATGATAGGTATGTAGTTAATGCCATTTTATTATTCACATTTCTGATCTTTCTTTCTCTTCTTCTCAAAGAAGTCCCTTTAACATTTCTCTTAGTACTGGTTTGGTGGTGATGAAATTCTTTAGCTTTTTTTTATGTGTGTCTGGGAAACTCTGTCCTTCCATTGTAAATGATAGCTTTGCTGGGTAGAGAAATCTTGTTGTAGGGCCTTCTTTTCATCACTGAATAGTTCATGCCTATTCTTTCTTGCCTGTTGTGCTTCTGTTGATAAATCAACTGACAGACTGATGAGCGTTCTCTCATAGGTAACTATCTGCTTTTCTCTTGCTGCTTTTAAGATTAACTCTTTGTCTTTAACCTTTGGCTTTTTAATTCTGATGTGTCTTGGTGTAGGCCTTTTAAGGTTCATCTTATTTGGGACTTTTTGTGCTTACTGGGCTTGTATGTTTATTTCCTTTGCTAAGTTAGGAAAGTTTTCTGTCATTACTTATTCAAATTTGTTTTCAATTCATTGTTCTCTCTTCAACTTCTAGTACCTATGGGGAACTTTAGAAAAACATGCACATGCACGGATAAGACACATCTTCAGAAAATTCCTGAGAGGACTTTAATCTTTCACCTGGGCTGATCACTAGGCTAAGTGTTGAAGGAGCACCCCAGCATGAAGAAACTCTGCAGAGACTGAAAGACAGAGGGATATTCTCTCTCTCTCTCTCTCTCTCTCTCTCTCTCTCTCTCTTTCTCTCTCTCTCTGTATTTCTCTCTCTCTCTCTCTCTCTCTCTCTCTCTCTCTCTCTCTCTCGCTCTCTCTCTCTCTCTCTCTCTCTTTTCAATTCCTGTCACTTAGGGAAATCTCTGTAAAAACATTAGCTGAACACAAGCTACATAAACAGAGACTTAGTCATAACACATAATAATGAATAGTCTTTGCAAAAATAGTTTGAAAAATTCTCAAAACAGACTATTATAGCCTTCAACAATAAAAAATATCAAACCCTGGGGAAAAGGTGATAATCTGATATCCAGAGTTACCACATTACAATAGTTAAATGCCAAATTTTTAACAACAACAACAAAAAAATCACAAGGCATACAAAAAAAAGAAAGAAAGAAAACATAGCTCATTCAATGAACAAAAGAAATTGATAGAATCCATTTCTCAAGAAGGCCAGAATTTTACAAAGAACTTTATATCCAACTTGCTATGCAAAGACTTTAAAAAAATTAAAATATACAGAAAGAGCTAACAGAAAACACAATAACTAATTATTAAAGGAAATCTAGTGTTGTTTGAGAGAACAGAAGGTTAGCTTCCCCTTAATGGATGGAAGAAACCATCAGGCCTGACAAATAAGACATTGCCACCTACTTTGTGGAATCTAACTATGGTTAAAAATAATTTTTAAAGAGTGAAATGAAATCAGGAAAATTATATATAAAGAAAATGAGTAAATCAACAATGAGATGAAAATTATAAAAAGGATCTGAACCAAAATTATGAAGCTTAATAGTACAATAACTAAAGGAAAAATTAACTAGAGGAGTTCAAGAGCAGATTTGAGCAAGCAAAAGAAAGATTCAGTGACCTTGCTAATAGAATGATTGAAATGATCAAATCTGAAGAACAGAAAGAACAAAGAATGAAGAAAAGTGATGAGAGCTTAAGAGACTTATGAAGCACCATTAAGCCAACCAACATATGTATTATGAGAGTCCCAGAAAAACAGAATGAGAAAAAGATGTAAAGATTATTGGGAAAAATACTGGTCAAAATCTTCCTGAATTTGATAAGAGATATCCATTTACAAACCCAAGATGTTCGACAAACTCCAAGTAAGATAAACTCAGAGTCCCACACTAACACACATTATAATCCAAATTTCAAAATACTAAGACAAAGAGAGTCTTGAAAGCAGCTAACAAGAAATAACTTATTATGTACAAGTGATCCTTAATGATATTATCAGCGATTTCTCATCAGGAATCTTGGAGACCAGAAGGCAGTGAGAAGACATACTTAAATTACTGAAAAAAAAAAAAAAAAGAAAAAAGAAAACTCAGCAAAGAAGTCTGCATCTGGGTAACCATACCTCAAAAATTAAGAAATCTCCTCCCACCCCAAGTGAAGTAGTTTATCACCTCTAGACTTTCCCTACAATAAATGATAAGGGAATTCTTCAGGCTGAAATAAAATAGACAATATAGATAATAACTCAAACATGTAAGAAGAAATAATGATCTTCAGTAAAGGTAAATATATAGGCAATATAAAACCCAATATTACTGTGAGTTTGATTTGTAGCTTCACTTTTTATTTTTTGTAAAAAATAAAAGGTATAAATTTTATACCTAAAAATTTTATACATAAAAATTATAAATTTGTTATTCTTCATAAAATGTATAAAAATGTAATTTGTGACATCAACAAAACATAAAAGGTGTCAGATCTGTACAGAATTAGAATTTTGGTATGTGATTGAGGCTAAGTTGGCATCAGTTTATATTATATTGCAACTTTGAGATGTTGTATATTTCCAATGTTAACTACAAAGAAAATATCTATAGAATATACACCAAATGCAATGAAAAGAAAATCAGAATACGTCATTACAAAAAGATAAATAAAATACAAAAAGAGGTCAATTATGGATGAAATGAAAGGGAAAAGATAGAGGACATGCAGAATCACAGCAAAAAGGCAGAAGCAATTTCTTTATCAGTAATTACTTTAAATATAAGTGGATTAAATTATTCAATCAAAAAGAAGACTTCTAAAGAATAAATTAATCATTCCAACTATATGCCACCTATATGAAACTCACTTCAGATCTAAAGACAAAATAGGTTGAAAATGAAAGATTTAAAGAAAGATATTTTATACAAGTACTACCCAAAACAAAGCTGGAGTGGCTATACTAATTTAAGACATGACCTCCCACTGTGGGGGAAATAGAAAGGAGGGGCCCCAGAAGCCCTCATGACCACTGCAGACACTGACATCAAGGACACCTGCAGTCTTTGTTGACACTGACTACAGCTATTAGAGCTCCCCAAAGTCCATGTCACTGCACTCTTCCTGGAGAAGAAGCTACTGTTGTGCCCACAAAGAGCTGGAATAGCAACATCCTTTTTTCTTTCTTTGGTATCTCCTTAGTGCTGCTGCTACCCTGGAACTTGGTGCTGATGCTACCACACAAACACCCACACTTAAGACCCCAGCCCCAAGATAAATAGTGTTGGCTATTACTTCCCTCTATGAGATAAAAGGAGAGCAGGCAAACCCCAGAAGTCTTTGTCTGGACTCTCATGGCCTTGGCTGCTGAGGACCCCAAAAGTCTTCAGTGATGCTGCCTAGAGTCCATGCCACAGTATCCTTGGAAGCAGAGCCACCACTGTGATTTCCCTGAAGTTAAAGCCACTGTACTCCATCTAGCTGATGCCCTTGCACCACCCATAGGTGAGATCTTTCCCCACCAAAGCCAGTTCATAAAGGCTGAGGATGTGACACTTCTTTCAAATTCACAGACATCAACCTAAGGCTACAAGAAACACAAAAAATAAAGATGACATGACATCACCAAAAGGATCAGTAACTGATCCCAAAGAAATAGAGATCTACAAATTGCTTGACAAAGAATTCCAAATAATTGCTTTAAGGAAGCTCAGTGAACTACAAGAGAACTCAGACAACTTAACGAAATCAGAAAAATAATACGTGAGTGAAACGATAAGTTCAACAAGGAGATAGACATCATTAGAAAGAACCAAACATAAATTCTGGACCTAACAAATACAAAAAATGAAATTCAAAAATACAATCGAGTTTTAAGATCAGACTAAATCAAGAAAAAGAATCTGTAAACTTGAAAATAGGTCATTTGAAACTATCCAGAGGAGAAAAAAATAAAATTAAAAAAAAATAATAAAGCCTATGTCATTTATGAGATATGATCAAGTGAGCAGTATATACATTATGGGATTTCAAGTGGAAGAAAAGAGAGTTAAAAGGGGAAGAAAGTTTATTTAGAAAAATAATGACTGAAAACTTCCCAAATCTTGGGAAGGAAATAGACATCCAGATTTGTGAAGCTCAAAGATCTCCAAATGGTATCAACCTAAAAAAGAATATGCAAAGACACTTTATATTCAAGTTGTCAAAAGCCAAAGAAAAAGAATTTTGAAATCAACCAGAGAAAAGCAAATCATTACATATAAGGGAATCCCTATAACACTATCAGTGGATTTCTCAGAGGAACCTTGTAGGCCAAGAGAGTCAGATGATATAGTCAAAGAAATAAGAGAAAAAAAAATACTCTTCCAACCAATAAACCATACACAGTAGTTATCTTTAGAATATGAAGGATAGTCTTTCCCAGACAAACAAAAACTGAGGAAATTCATTACTACTAGATCTGCCTTATAAGAAATGTTTAAGGAAATTTTCAAGTTGAAATAAAAACACTAAACAGCAACACAAAAGTATATGAAAGCATAAATCACACTGGTAAAGGTAAAAATATAGATAAATATTGAAAACTCTAACATTGTAATAGTATTATGTAAATTATTTTTAATCCTAATGTAAAAGTTAAAATATAAAAATTTGTTAATATATACACAATACAAAAAGAAGTCAAGTCTGAAAACAAGAATACAAAATGTGTAAAGGGAGGGAGTAAAGTGCAGAGCTTTTAAGTACAATTTAAGTTAAGATGTTGTTAATTTAAAATAGATGGTTATAACAACAAGATATTTTATATAATTTTGAGCTAACCACAAAAAAATCTTATAATAGATACATAAAAGATAAAGAGAAGAGAATCAAAACAAATCACAACAAAAATCATCAAATAAGAAAGGAAGATGGTGAAAGGACAAAACTAAAAAATAGAAAAAAATTTTAACGAAATGCAATAGTAAGTTCTTATCTCTCAATAATTACTTTAAATGGATTAAACTTGCCAATCAAATGGATTAAACTTACCAATTTCTCAATAATTACTTTAAATGGATTAAACTTACCAATCGCAGCATGGCCAGACGGATTTAAAAAAAAAAATCTAATCGTATGTGTCTGCAAGAGACTCACATTAGCTTTAAGGATACACATAGGCTGAAGGTGAAAGAAAGGAAACAGATATTTCATGCAAATAATAACACAAGGAAAACAGGGGTAGCCATAGATGAAATAAAATGCTTAAAAGTGTCATAAGATACAAAGAAGGTCATTGCATAATAATAGAAGGGGTCAATTCAACCAGAAGAGATAACATTTATAAATATACACACTCGCTATTGGAGCACTTAATGTTGCAATAACAACATATCTGAACACAGAAAGAGACAGCAATATAATAATAATAATGATAAAGGATTTCAATACCCTACTTGCAATAATGGATAGCTCATCAAGACAGAAAGCCAATAAGGAATCAGTCAACTCACTCTATATATACCAAATAAATCTAACATCCATATACATAATTCTCCACTCAAGAGCAAAAGAATACACATTATTCTCAAGCACGTGAAGAAAATTCTCCAAGATAGATCACTTGTTAGGTCACAAAACAAGTCTTAACAAATTTAAAAAGACTAAAATCATATCAAGTACTTTTCTGACCACAATATGATTTCTTCTTTGACTCATTGTTTGAGTGTGTTGTTTAAATTCCACATATTTATGAATTTTCCCATTTTCTTTCTGTTATTGATGTCTACGTTCATTCTATTGTGATAAAAAAGAGATTCTTGGTATGATTTTAATCTTCAAATAAAATTTCCTCAGCTTTATTTAAGTGTAATTGCCAAATAAAAATTATATATATTTAATGTGTACGATTTGATATTTTGATATACATCTATACATTGTCACCACAATCACCATAATCAAGCTAATTAACATCTCACATATTACCTTTATTTTGTGAAAACACTTAAGATCTACCCTCTTAGCAAATATCAAGTACACAAAACACCATGCTAGATCTCCAGAAATTATTATTTTTTCATAACAAAAACTTTGTAATTTTTGACCAACATTACTCCATTTTCCCCCAAACCCTTGGAAACCATTATTCTACTTTATAATTCTATGAGTCTGACTATATTAGATTCCACATAGAAATGGCAACATGCAGTATCTGTCTTTCTGTGTCTTGCTATTCACTTAGCATAATGTCCTCTAACTCGATTCATGTCATTGCAATTGGCAAGATTTTCTCCCTTTTTAGGTGTAATAATTTTACCATATATATATATACACACACTTATATATATGTATATACACACACAATAAATGTACAATATGTAGTATATACTATATATACAATATATATATATATATATTTACTATGTATACACTATGTCTATCTATCTATCTAACTATCTATCTATCTGTCTGTCATCTGTATATCTATCTGTCTATCTATACACACACATTTTCTTTATCTATTCAACTATTGGTGGGCATTTAGGTTGTTTCCATATCTTGGCTATTGTGAATAAAGATGTAATGTACATAGTAGTGCAGATATTTCTTCTATCAGGTAATTCTGATTTTTCATTTCTTTGGCTATCTATGCATATGTAGTCCTATTTTTAATTTTTTGAGGACTCTCCATGCTGTTCTCCATAATAGATTTATCACTCTATATTCTCACCAGCACTTATCTTTTGTCTTCTGATAATAGCATTTCCAACAGGTGTGAGCTGATATCTCATTGTGGTTTCGATTTGCATTTCCCTCCTGGTTAATAATGTCTAACATCATTTTATATACCATTGGCCATTTGTATGTCTCCTTGCAGAAACTGATATACTAGTCCACTCTTCTTTTTAAAATTGAGTGAGTTACTTGGAGGTTGAGGAGGTTGTTTGTTTTTGTTTTATTTATTTTTTTATTTTTTCACTCTTGGTTGGAGGAGGATATTTTAAAAATATTTTTTGGATATTAACTCCTTATCAGATATATGACTTGCAAATATTTTCTCCCATTTCATAGGTTGCCTTTGCTGGGCAAAAGATTTTTAATTTGATGTGATTCCATTTGTTTATTTTTATTTTTGTTCCCTGTGCTTTTGGTGTCATATCCAAAAAACCGTTGCCCAGACCAATGTAAAGAAGTTCTTTTTGTATGTTTTCTTCTAGAGTTTTATAGTTTCAGGTCATATTTAAGTCTTTAATCCATTTTGAATTGATTTTGTGTTTGGAATGATATAAGGGTCAAACTTTATTTTTCTGCGTGTGAATATTCAATTTTCTAAATACCACTTATTGAAAAGAGTATTTTTCCACATTTTGTATTCTTAGTGGCCTTGTTTAATATCAAATATCAAAAAAACTGAGATGATTTTTGAAAAGTTAAATAAAATCAATAGACCCTTATCTAGATTAATAGAAAAGAGAAAAGACTCAAATAAAATCAGAAATGAAAGAAGATATATTACAACATCCATTATTGTAAGTGGGATATTGAAATCATTTACTCTTATTGTATTGCTATTTATTTCTCACTTCAGTTCTGTTAATATTTGCTTTATATGTTTAGATGCTCTGATGTTGTGTGCATATATGTTTATAATTGTTATTATATTTCATCTTCCTGATGAAATGACTCTTTTATCATTATATAATGACCTTCTTGTCTCTTGTGACTGTTTTTAACTTAGTCTATTTTGTCTGATGTTAGTATAGCTATCCCTGCTTTCTTTTGGTTACAATTTGCATAAAATATCTTTTTCCATTTATTTTCAGTGTGTGTATCTTTAGAGTCTCTTACAGATAACAAATTGTTGGAGCTTGTTTATTTAATTTTTAAATTTTATCCATTCAGCTACTCTGTTTCTTTAGATTACTTTAATTCATTTATGTTTAAAGTAATTATTGATTGGTAAGGACTTACTATTGTCATTTTGTTAATTGCTTTCTGTTTGTTTTGCACCTTTTCTGTTCCTCTTTTTCTATCTTTTCTTGGCATTTTGTATTTTTTTACATCTTCCATCCTCAACATGTTAGCTTTTTCTTCTGTGTCCTTTGGTCATCATGAAACAACTGTTACTGGTTTCTAATTTTATTCCCTTGTGGTCATATGGTATTTTTTTTTGTATTTTAATTCTTTTATGTTTATTGAAACTTGTATTTATGTCCTCGTGTATGTTCTATCTTGGAGAATGTTCCTTGTGTGCTTGAAAAGATTGCGTATTCTGCTGTTATTGGGTGGTGAATCTGTTATGTCTAGTTAATTTTTAGTATTTTTCAAATATTACATTTTCTTGTCAATCTTCTGCCTAGTTTTTCTATCCACTACTGAAAACAAGACATTGAAGACTCGAACTATTATTATTGAAAGTATTCTCTTCATTTTGTCAGTTGTTGCTTCATGTATTTTGGAACTCTGTTGTTAGGTGCATAGATGTTTATAATTGTTATATATTACTGATGGATTCACACTTTTATTATTATAAAATGTCCCTCTTTATCTGTAGTAACATTTTTTGTTTTAAAGTTTCTTTTACCTGATATTAAAATAGTGATTCCAAATTTCTTAGTTGCATTTTGAATGATATATCTTTTTCTATTCTTTTACTTTTAGCCTATTTGTATTGGTAAATCTAAATTATATCACCTGTACACAACACATAGTTATATTTTGTGCTTTTTAAAAGAGCTGGAGAATCTATCTTTTCATTCAATTGTTTAATCCATCTAAATTTTATATACTTGGGTTTATGTCTACTATCTATATTTTATTTTCTATGTTTCATTGTCCTTTTTTTATCCTCCTTTATTGCTTTCTTTTGCATTGTTAATTTTTAGTACATGGTTTTAATTACTTTAATGATTTATATATTTTCATACATTTATATATACCCCTAATTTATATTTTTATTGGTCATTCTGGCTATAGCAATATACATTTTAACTTATCATATTCACTTCAGATTTACACTAACTTAATTTCAGTGGGATATAGAATGTATTATAGAGTTTGTTTTATTGTGCTTATTTACCATCTCTAGTTCTCTTATTTTTTTTTTTAATTGAGTTATACTCTGGATTCATTTTCTTACTTCAGTATAACTTTGTTTCAATCTACCTCTCCTTTGTGCTATAAATGGAAAATATATTACATTTCTATAAGCTACAGACCTAGAATGTTTTCAGCTATTATTTCTTTGAATATTTTTATGCTCCTTTCCTTTTCTCCTCTACTATACAATTATTGATGTGCTTAATGGGATTGCACATTTATCTGAGGCGCTATTCAATTCTCTTGTTCTTTGTTCTCTCTGTTCTTCAGATTACATATCTATCAATATATCTTCAAGTTCATTGATTCTTCTGTCATTTCAAATTTACTGTTGAGTCCCTCTAGTAAAATTTTCATATCAGTTCCAGCATTTACACTTAGTTTCTTTTTTTCTAGTTTCTATCTATTTGTTTTTTGTTTTGTTTTGTTTTGTTTTTTGATGTCTTTATTTGGTGAGACATTGTTATCATACCTCTCATTACTTCTTTATGCATGGTTTTCTTTAATCTTTAAAGGTAATTATGTAATCGTAAAAGATGGTATAAAATGTATAGTCTCTTTTCTTATCAACTTATTTAAGAAACGGTTGCATAAAAGAATATGTAATAAAGTATGAATATATGTTATAATATAAATGAACCTTAAAAATATAATACTAAGTGAAAAATTCAATTGCAAAGGTTTACATATTGTATAATTCCATTTATACGAAAAATTCAAGATAGGCAAATCTGATAAATCTGACATGTAGGCCTTCTCACAGGCAATTTCTGTTGCCTGATTCCCCCCCCTTCCGTGTATAGGTTGCATTTTCCTGTTTCTTTGCATGTCTTATAATATTTTTCTTGAAAATTTAAAATACAGATAATATTTTATCACAATTCTGGATGCTGATCCCCCTTTCTTAATGGGTCTTGTTGTTTCTATTTTGTTGCTTATTTGTTTAATTATATGGCTGGAGTTTTATTGAAATATATTTTTACTGTAGTGTGATGACTATGATGTCATTTCTCCAAGGGCACACCATCTTGGACACATGCACAGTCACTCTGAGATGATGGTTGTTTTAGCAAGGCTCTCTTGACTGCCTCTTTCTTTCATCTATATTATAAGGTTTTTCTCTCTTGATATCACACACCAGTTATCATGCCAATAATTGTTACTGTCTAATTGTCAGCTGATTACTCTATTGAATACAAGATATTCTGAGGCTCTACTGTCTAAACTATTTAAATTTAGAGTTCTTGTAGGGGTAATTTTTGAGCCCAAACTTTAAAGTTTGTTCTGACTCTAGAATAATTCTTATTAGCTGTCTTGTTCCTATTATTCTCTATAACTTAGAGTACCTATGGTTTAGCTTGTTGCTCTTATGAAGCTACCAGCCTCCTTTTCACTTACTGTCAAAATCTCCATTGTTTTTGTGAGTTCCCTTAGGCTTGAACTTCCCCCATACTCTGTTCCAAATAAGTCAGTTCTTTTGAAAAAAGGGTTGGAACTCTCTGTTCTTATTGACTACCTCTTCTTTTGAGTAAAATCTCTGAGTCACTAACCTGGAACTAGAGACAAGGACCATGATTCTCTTCTCTCAGAATGATACCCCTAGTTTATAGGCAAGGCATGGAATGAGGGTTGTAGCCACTGGTCTTTTCCACTTACCTTTCCCTGCATGGAACCTCTGACCTATGAGTAAGCTTGTGTGAGGGTGATACGGGTTTCAGTGTTCTATTATGCTTAGGGTAGATACTTCATTCTATAAGTGGAGGATGGACTGGAAAATGAAGGTAGTGACCTCTTAGCTGTACTCATCTGGAATTTAATGTCTGAAACACAGAGCTACAGGAGGATAAGTAATGCTAGTATCCTGTCTCTCCCAGAGAAAAAAAACCATAGTTTTTGACAAAGGAAGGAGGTATTCCTGTTTTCTTGGTATGCTTGCCCAAAGTGAAGCTTTCATCATGCTGATTTGTGAGTGGAGAGAGAGCAAATTTGAGCTCAAGTTCCAGATTCTTGCTGTTCTTATCAAAATCTGGTAGGTTTTCTTGAATAAATATTTCTTCATTTTCTGTATGCCCTTTGGAAAATTTCCAGAGACTTTAAATGATTGACTTTTAAAAATACCCTTTACCAGTTAAGGTTGTCGTACTGGGAAGAAGTCTATGGAGCTTTTCTTACTACTATTCTGGAATGGGATCTGCCAATTTTTTTAAGAGTTTACTCAAGAGTGCTAGAAGACAAGGTGAAGTTCTTCCAAAAGAGAGAGAAAAGACAGAGAGAAATACAAGACCTAAAATATAAATCTGGCAGTTAAACCACTGAGTACAAGAGAGAGTTCTAGGTGAAAAATAAAAATAAAAAAAGTTAAGATGGGAAATTATTCAAGAAATAATACAAGGAAAATTTTCAGAACTGAAGGACATAACATCTTCAGATTGAACATACCTTCTAAAAGTTCAGCACAATAAATTTAAATATACAAAACAGGCAAAAGTACATAAATTTGGAATTCCAGGATACAAATCCATAAAAAAGATGTTTAGAAGTCAAAAACAGACTTGTTATGGTGATCATTCAACAATATAAACAAATATTGAATTGTTATGTTTTATGACTGAAGCTAATATAATGTTATATGTCAGTCGTACCTCAAAAATAAGTAAATGAATGAATAAATTAAAGAAATATTTTTAATTTAAAAAAAAAAAAACAGAAAAACTTACCACATTTAAAGAAACACAATTAAGAATGACATTTACCTAGATGCTGAAGACAACAGAGCAATGCCTATAAAATTCTGAGGGTCTATAATTTTGAACACATAATTCTAATACTCACACTAAATATTGTATGTGTAATGACTGAATCAAAACATTTTACACATGCAAACACTTAAAAAGTTTATTTCCCATATGGTTTTTCTTTGGAAGATTCTCAAGGATGTGCCTCTCTAAAATGAGACACTAAGTCAAGTCAAAAAGCATCACTGGAGTTGAAAAATAGTGGATCCTCAGGAAGAGCAATGCAAGGAAGTTCCAGGACAACAGCTGTTCATTAGTCCTCGACAACAACCAACCTAGACTTCAAAGGAGAATGGAGGAATTCCAGGAAGGAACTGAACCACTGAAGTTTGGGGAAGGAATGGAAAAGTGAGGACCATTAAAGGCGAAGACATTATTAGATAAAAAGACAGATTAAAAGGAAACCTAAGAAAATTAGAGTCAGAGAAAGGGAGATTGTGGTAAACCAGTTCTATAGAAAGGATAATTCATCTCTTTAATGAATGTTATTGTCGCAATTCAAGATAGATGAAAAGTGGAAGGTAGTATTCAAGAGCTAACTTCTCATTATGAAAAGTTAAATAATATCTAAAGTTGGATGAATCAAAAACGATATAAGCATGATTTAGAGTTTATGTAGATAACAACTCAAGCAGTTAAAAAGTTAAAAAGTGCTTGCCACTGAGAAACATGATGGATTTCTTTTGCAGGACTTTTTTGATAAACCTTTTAGTATGACAATATTTAAATCATATATCATTTTGATTTAAAAATATCTTTAAATTAATTACTTTAAATTACTTTAAAATGCTTGTAATTTAGCTTGGATTCTTTCTTTTTGTGGGATGTGGTTTTTATTTTTAAATTTTTTTCTTTTAAATAATTTTTTATTTTTTAATTATAGTTGACATACATTATTATATTTCTTTCAGGTGTACAACATAGTGATTAGACTTTTATATAACTTATGAAGTGATCACCCCAATAAATCTAGTATACAACTGACATCATACATAATTATTACAATATTATTGACTATATTCCCTATGCTGTACTTTACATTTCCATGACTGTTGTCATTACCAATTTGTACTTCTTAATCCCTTCCCCCTTTTCACCCACTCTTCCAATCTCCCTCCCATCTGGCAACCATCAAATGTTCTCTATCAGTTTACTTCTGTTTTGTTTGTTTATTGTGTTGTTTAGATTTCACATATAAGTGAAATCATATGGTATTTGTCTTTCTCTGACTTACTTTACTTAGCTTAATTAATACCCTGTAGGTCCATCCATATTGCAGATGGCAAGATTTCATTCTTTTTTATGGCTGAGTAATATTCCATTGTATATATGTACTACTTCTTCTTAATTCATTCATCTATTGATGGATACTAGGGTTGCTTCCATATCTTCGCTATGGTAATTAGTGCTGCAGTGAATATATAGATGCATATGTCTTTTCAAATTAGTGTTTTGAGTTTCTTTGAATAAATCCTAAAAGTGGAACTACTGGGTCCTTCTTTGTCTCCTGTTAAAGCCTTTGTTTTAAAGTCCATTTTGTCTGGTGTAAGTATTGCTACCCGTTTTTTTTTTTTAATTTATATTTTTATAAAATATCTTTTCTAGTCCTTTTATTTCAGTCTGTGTGGTGTGTTTTTCAATCTCAACTGAGTCTCTCATAGGAAGCATATGTAAAAGTGTTGTTTTCTTATCCATTTGACCACCTTATGTCTTTTGATCAGAGCATTTAATCCATTTATATTTAAAGCAACTGTTGATAGATATGTAGTTATTGCCATTTTATCATTCATATTTTTTATCTTTTTTCCTTTTTCTTAAAGAAGTCTCTCTACCGTTTCTTGTAGTAATGGTTTGGTGGTGATGAATTCCTTTAGCTTTTTCTTATCTGGAAATCTCTATCTGTCCTTTGATTCTAAATGACAGCTTTGCTGGGTAGAGTAATTTTGATTGTAGGTCCTTGCTTTTCATCACTTTGAATATTTCATGCCAATCCCTTCTGGCCTGCAAAATTTCTGTTGAGAAATTAACTAACAGTCTTATGGAAGCTCTCTTGTAGGCAACGAATTGCTTTTCTCTTGCTATTTTTATGGTCGTCTCTTTGTTTTTAATATCTGGCATTTTATTATAATGTGTCTTGGTGTGGGCCTCTTTAGGTTAATCTCATTTGGGACTATCTGTTCTTCTTGAGCTTGTATGGCTATTTCTTTCACTAGGTTAGGAACATTTTCCATCATTATTTCTTCATATAGGTTTTTAATACTTTGCTCTCTCTCTTCTCCTTCTGGTATTCCTATGATGAGAATGTTGTTACACTTGATGTTGTCCTAGAGGCTCCTTAAACTATCCTAAATTTTTTGAATTTTTTTTCTTGTTACTGTTCTGATTAGTGTTTTCTGCTGCCATATCTTCCAAATAGCTCATTTGATCCTCAGCTTTATCTAATCTACTGTTGATTCCCTCAAATATATCATTTATTTCAGTTATTGTATTCTTCATTTCTGACTGGTTCTTTCTCACGTTTTCTTTCTCTGTTTTTGTGTTTTCTATCTCTTTGTTGTAAGTTTCCACTGAGATCATTGAGCATACTTATAACCAGTGTTTTGAACTCTGCATTCACTAGATTCCTTGTCTCCATTTTGTATAGCTCGTTTTCTAGAGCTTTGTTCTTTCTTTCATTTGAGACATGTTTCTTTGTCTTTCCATTCTGGCTGCCTCCCTGTGTTTATTTTTGTGTATTAGGTAGAGCTGCTATATCTCCTGGTCTTGGTAGAGTGGTCTTGTACAGTAGCATCCTGTGGAGCCCAGTGGTGGCAGTCTCCATTGTCACTGAGCCACGTGCTCCAGGTGTGCTCCTTGTGTGGGTGTGTGGTCCCTCCTGTTGTAGCCGAGCCTTGATTTCTGTTGGGATGTCAATGGGAGATATTGATCCTCAGGCTGATTGGTTTTGAGAACTTGTCTTGGCTGTGAGTACAGTGGAGAAGTGGTTGCGTAAGGGCTAACTCTACCAAGCAAGATATATTAAGTGGGGCTCTGGTGCTTGTCAAGTCTATCCTTTGGGTGTGTCATTTGTGAAAGTGCTTGGGTGGTGCTCTGGTGTAATCTAAAGCTGGCAAGGAGGTGTATTGATTCTAGAACCTCATGGGAGAGCTCTGGTGCAGGCCAAGTTCAGCTGTTGACTGTGTCCTGCCCCAGGCCACTTGGTATGAGCTTCAAAGTGATCTTCAGATGGTTACCACTTGTACTGGGCTTGGAGGTGCCTGGAAGAGGCTCAACTGTGAATTGTGGCTGGCTGTCACTAGTGCCAGTCTTAAGGCTGCTTAGCAAGAGGTACAGGGCATGTTATCACCAGATGTTGCTTGTTTGGGGTTTGTGAATCTTTGAGGTCTTAGGAAAGTTCACAGCATGAGCCAAGACCAGTTGTTTGTGTGAAAAATCTACTGAAAGTGGCTTGATGGGCTTGAAAGTTGGGTGGGAGTTTCAGGGAATCACCAGTGTGGGGTAACTGGTGTTAGCCATGTTGATGGAGACTTAGATATGGCTCCTGTTGCACCTGCAGGCTGCGTGGAGGGAGGGCTCAACAAAGAAACAATGGCTTTTGCCAGCACTTCTGTCTTGGAGAAAGCTGATCTTCTAGCCTTTGCCCTGAAGCAAGACAATTCAATCCCACTTTGTATGTCCCTGGTGACTTTTAAACTGCTGCTCCAGTGTTAGAGCTCAGAGTGAGTGAGCTTATCAGGAAGTTAGTCTTATATGTGGATCCTTTAAGATGAACACCTGGGACTCCAGCAGTTTTCTGTGTCATTTAGCCACAATTTCTGCTGGTTTTTTCAGCCAGAAATTATAGGGACTTTTCTTTATAGCACTGAAACTCTGGGCTGGGGATCCTGGTCTGAGGCTGTGACCACTTGCTCCTCAGGAGGGACCTCCAAAGCTGAGATAGGCCTCCTGACTTTTAACTACTACACATGGGTGTGGGACCAGATGTTTTCACACATGCACCCCTATTGCCAGTCTCTACGTGGCTTCCTTAGTTACAGAACTTCTGTTCAGCTAAACTTCAGGTGATTCTTAGTGATGGTTTTTCTCTAGTTTATTTGTGATTTTGGTGTGGTCACAAGAGGAGGCAATCTCACCATTTACCTAGTCCAGGATGTAGGATCTTTACTTTCTATTATTTTATTTCAGAAGCAAATGCAATACCCAGCATACCCATGTCAACCATTTATAAGTTGCATGGACATACAAAAATACTTGTGCAATGTTATACCTCATCCAGTGATATTTTGTTTTATTTTCCAAATGTAATTATTTTATCTCCAAGTTGCTCCCTATTTTCATTTTGTCATTGTTCATTTATATTAATCCCAGACTTGGCTTTTTTTCTTTATTTTGTGGCCTCTTAGCCAAAACCACCAGTCCCTGTGTAGCTGCCTGTGTCCTTTGATCTCCCCCTCAACCTATGCTTCTCCCTGTAGATTAGGAATCCTAAACTCTTATTAAAAACATGGCCTTTTTCTGAAATAAGTAGGAAAGAAATAAAGTAAATTAGAACCAGAAGGAATTCATTCCCTTTGGGAAATTTCAAACATCAAGAAAATGTTTTAAAGCTTAATTATTCTCCATAATTTGTTTTCATTTATTGTCTTCATTCATTTGTTTGTTCAACAGTGTTGGAGTGTCCTGTGGCTTGCTCTTTGATAACATTAGGGCTACTGATGTGAGAAAGAACTGGTTTTTGTTTGTTTGTTTGTTTTGCCTCCCACTTTACTGGGGCTCGTGGAGAAAGTCACCCAAGTCTTTTCATGGCAGCTACTTTTCCAGCTCACATCCTCCACCACAATCATACCGTACCTTGCTGAATTTGCTTTAACATTTCAAACTTCTAAATTCTCAATGTGATTTACATCATATTGAAAACTTATAAAGTTCACAGTAGAAAAGAAGTAAATACACACCCACTGGTGATAAATTTTCTTTTTCAATTGTAAATTGCAAATGAAAGAGATAGAAATTACTGAAAGACTTCAAATTCCATACAAGCAACAAAAGAGTAGGTAATTTTGATAAAATGCCAGGAACAAAACCATCACCACAAATTTTAAGCCTAATCACTGACTTTACCAATCCATAACTACAGCTTAAAATCAGTTTTGGATTTTTCAAATTAAATATTTATTTACTAAAAGGTGATTAACCCAAATATTTCAGTTACTGCTAATATTTATTTCTTTTTTGAGTAAAGACTAAGTTTCTTATTGTTTGTTTTTTCTGGGGTCTTTTCACTGATGCTTTTGAAATCATACAGTAATGTGAACACCCCAACTTGGACAATTTCCAGAATTTCAAAATTTACATGCAGGAAACATAATGATTCATCTCAAAATTTATACAGTCTTTGAAATCTTGGGAAGAATTATCTACAAACAATAAAGCAATGCAGTAGAGGTTTGGGTCTATAATATTTACAATTTGAGCAATAACAACCACACATTACATAGTCTCTACCAGCATATGCTGACAAAAACATGCCCAGTATTGCTTAATAAAACACACAGATTTAATGACAAAAGGCAATGCTCTGTTCAAGAGGAAAGACTGTGGCAAAATTAGGCCACATATGTTGTAGGAAGAGCTTCCCAACATACTTTTTATCATTGCCATATTTTGAGCACAGCATCCACAGGAAGAAATTCTAACCCATGATATTTGGGATTAAGCCATGACATTCAGCATGCAATTCATTCCATGGGAGTTTCTCAATGCCAGCCTGTGTCTTCAGTGATAATATCTAAGAAGCTATGTAAGAAGGACAAAGATTGTATTTTCTTTTATATATCTGAAAGGATTTCTCTTGGCATGCAGTGTGTTGGGATTATGAAAAGTGAGGAAATAGAGTAGAAATCCCAGATTCCTTTTCTCTCATTTATTCATTCATTAAATGAAATAATTTTTGAATACATCACATGTGCCAGGTCTATGCTCAGAGCTAGGGATACTGTGGTGAGCAATGTACAATTGTAGTCTCATGTTGCTTCCTGTCTAGGACCCTTCCCAATCACTTACTTAAGCTTCTTGATCTGCAAAATGCATTGGTATACCAATGAGCAAATGACAGCTACTAAAGAAATGTTATATTCACTGGTCCTTGTGAATCATATTTAAAAAGGGAGACAATGGAAGTCCAAGTGTTTGAGCTCCAGACTTTCAATTCATTGTTTGTATAAAATCTTAAGATTTTTTTAAAAACCAACTGTTTATGAACAGGTAAGAAGATACATTTGTTGTTTGGAAAATTTTTGTTTGTTGAAAATTGATAGAAGAGAAGAAGAAATCCTGTAGAATTTATCATCTTATTGGTTGATTTGTAGATAACTTATAATCTTAACTCCTGGGAAGCCATGCCATGGCAGCACACATAAAACCCCAGGTGGGAACACATAGACTCTTATCTTCAAGTTAAGGCAAAGGTTTCTAAAAGAGACTCCAAAAGTGCTCCTAAGGTTGCCAGGGTAGAGAGAATCTCTTGGTGAGAAACTTTTGACAGTGCTGCAACTTCAAATAAAATCGCCTCTCTGGAGCACTCACTAAGATGTGTGCTCTTCAAAATAATGTAAAGTAAAAGCCTACTGAGTTGGCAGGAACCAACTTTATTTAGAACAACAACTAGTTTCCTTTTTGTGTGTGTTCTAGAGAAGTTCATCCGATTGTCAAAGCTGGAAACAGTAAGCTCCT
Organism: Eidolon dupreanum; assembly: GCA_028627145.1. Classification (NCBI taxonomy): domain Eukaryota; kingdom Metazoa; phylum Chordata; class Mammalia; order Chiroptera; family Pteropodidae; genus Eidolon; species Eidolon dupreanum. The sequence goes on along the minus strand of CM053509.1, from coordinate 92,538,534 downwards.
CAAGGATAGGAAGCACATTTTCATACATACAGCCTCCCTAGTACCTGCAATGTAGCAAATGTTCAAAAAATTAAAAGAAGGCAAAAAAAAAAAAAAAAACCTCTTTACTTTTTGACAAGGAAAAATTAAAATAATTTTATGTATAACCTTTTCCCTTCCCCACCTCTATGGGACATTCTTTGTTTTCTCTACCTCATCAAGTCTCTGTTTGGCAAAGAAAAGTAACAGGGGCTCCTACATGTGGAATGTCATGGAGCCATCTGGGGGAGAATGAGATGTGGTGGGTTAAAGGAAGGAGTCAAGAAGAAACAGTCACAGATCTCATTTGGGATGGAGAAGGCTAGGTCACTTGTGTTTGGGAAGAAGGGATAAGCAATGGAGCCTTGAAATGGAAGTGTTAACAGGTAATTTCTAGATGCTTTGCTTTGTTTTGTACACTTGCTGCCCTCTCAGAAGCCTGGATTGGAGAACTACGTTGAGCACTAGGGCTCTGAAGTTGGGTGCTAGCATGGGGTTGGGTGCTCAGGGAGACTGTCCTAATTATAGGAACAGAATGGCCCAGGTTTGTGCGAGTTCCAAATATTTTCACCTTACAATGCTTCATACTTGCCATCTCAAGCTGTGTGGCCCTTTTATATCTTTGTAAGCCAAATATTACACACTCTCAGCAAATAATTTTTATTTTCAAAAAATCTAGAGTTCAGTGGTGATAATGATGATGATGATAATGATAATAAATCTCCATGAGTCCAGGTGATGATCATTTTAATACATGAGGAAAGAATCCCTCACACAAAGAATACAATGATGATGTTTCTTCCAGAATGGAACAACTCTTAAAAAATAATCAAAGCTCAGCTGTTGCCCTGCCTTAATGGACAGGGCCACCTGGAACAGCAGCCAAGGCTCATTGTAGCCAGGAATTCACTCTGTGGAAAAGTTGACAGGATCTGTTTTAAAGGCCAGACATTTGCTTTGACTAATGCCATGATCCTGAGATATTCATCCATTTATATTGATTAGAATTTATTTAACACCTAAACAAAAAAGTTCTGGCACATCCAACAAGCTTTTTTTTTTGCACTCTTCTCAAAACCATAGTTACTACATTTCACATTTTGTTCTTCTTTAGTAATAACCAAAGGGAAAGCATTGTAATTTCTCTAAATATGCAGAGCTCTTTTATTTCCTTACACATTGAGGGTGGAGGCGCTCAGCCTCTCAACCTGAGTCTGATCTCTCAAATGATGTTGCTGATAAACTCGGGCTGTAGGATTTCTCTTTCCAGAAAGAGCTTAGGCTTTGCAGCTGAGCACCAGGCCATTACTAATTTGCTACTCCTTATCTCACAGAGATTTTCCTCTGCCTCAGAGCCAGTTTTCATTCCCAGGCATCAGGACCACACAGCGGCTACCCAACAACCATGAAGAGTTTCACAAAAGCATTCTTTTTTCTGTGGCTCCTGAGCAAGCAGTTTTAAAATACAGCATCTTTCTTTTCCCAGAAATAAATTAGTGTCCTCTCCCTGACCAGGAAGCACTGGTGGTTTTCTCAGTTTGCTCAAAAGAAGTTGATAATCACTAATCTCCAGTGAAGTCATCAACAGATTGTAAGCAAATAAGAAATTATTTTAAAGCATACACATTTCTTTAAGTAAATGCAGGCAGGTTACATTCAATTTCATTTCAAAATGCTACCAAGAAGTTTTATATCTAAGGAAAATACTAAGTTACTTAATAACTCCTAAATCAACATATTAACACAACTGAGTATGTGTGTGTGCATTTCTACAATCATGCCAATATTGTATTTCTGTATGATAAATTCCTAAGAAATGTAGTTGCTGGGTTAAAGTCCATGCATATTTAAAATTTTGAAAGGTATCACTAATGCCCACTCTATTTTCAACCTGATATGTGACATGGGACAAATTTATTAACATTTCTTTATCTGTTAAATGAGAATATGAATATTGCCAAATTCTTTGCTTTTTAAAATTTTTTTCTGTTTTCTTTGTCAAGTATTAAAACCACTGTAACATCAGTTTCATTGAATAAATTTGGAAGCTTTCTGTCTTTCTATAGGTTCCAAACAATATAAATATCATCAGAATTATATTTTCTTTGAAAGTAGATTTCCAGAATAGCTCAGGAATTAGGATCTCTAAGCACCAATCTAGGGACTTAAGGACTTAAAAAAATAACACAATGTATGAACTGTTTTTCTTAAAGAAATTGCTGTTGATCTGAACAAAATTAAGCTGAGGCGATAAATAGCCTCTGAGCTTTAGAAACTTGTGGCTTTGTTTCTAAAAGGCAGGGTAGACATAGAATAACACATGCTCCATAATTTTCTATTGTAGAAGCAATGTTTATTTTAAATCCTAAAATTCTATTCAGCCTCTATTTTTTGAATCATCATTTGCTGATAGAATTACATGAGCAGCTAGAGACTAAGATCTTTCTAATCAGTTGATAGTTAGCAAAGATTCTTGGATAATAAAGTTTTACTAATACAAAAGCAGAGAGTAGAAAAGCTTGATTGGTCACCTGGAAGAAAAGCTTGTTAGAACTGAAAGGCCAGGATCTGTGAAAGAGAATAAACCCTTAGCATTGAGTAATGGGGCTGGATCAGATGTTTCTGTCCTCAATAACTTATAACCATCCCGTTCAACACTTGAAATGCGTAGAAGTCTCCTACCTAGGTTTTTAATAGTCTATGTTTAAAAAAAATACAGACTTTAAAAGAAGAATGCCTTCTATTGAGGCGTGGTATAGCCATTCATATCTAAGAATTGTGTCACAAGATGCACAATTAGCATAAGAAATTGTCTCCAACCAGCACCTACCACTCTTTCTGTGTGGAAAGACCTCCTGTGTTTGGCAGAAGATCCTCAAAATCCAGGTAAGACACTTCCTCCTCTATGCCCAATTGAGTTAAAAAAAATCAATAAAAATGTCAGATCCATTGTTATAAAGAAGATGAACACGATGGCCTGTTTCAACAAATGAGGTTTTGCTTTGGGTTTCAGCCATTGCTGAAGGGCAGCAGTCTCCTTTGGTGGTGGAGTCTAGCTGCCCTGCTTGTTCTGTCACTGGTGGTGCAGCTGGCCAGGGTCTCGTGATTGTCTCTCTTTTCACAGCAGCAAAGGCAATGGCTGGAGGCCCTGGACGTGCATTTACTGCTAACCAACGAAGTTTTCTAGAGTTTTTTCCAGTTTCTGAATTCGGAATTTTAGAATTTAGTAAAAGACATGTTATGAAATAACTTGTCTAAAGACCTGAGTCAATAAGCTAAAGAGAGATTTCCAATTTCCAATTTCCAATATATATATATTTAAATATGTAAATATAAGTATATTTATATAAAATATATATTATATGTGTGATGATATATATATAAATATATAAATGTATATATTTATATATCTAAAACTGTTAAGGGTATATGTATACCCACACATATCTAATAAGAATAGGTTGAGTTGAGTGACTCTAAGATGTTACAGCCCTTGTTTCCTCCTCTTTAAAAGTCCATGCCTGCTCTAACCACAAGTCCCACAGCTCGAGACAGAGACCATGTATTATCCTTAGTAGCCTTTAGAGAATAGGAGCTATAGGAGCTGCAGATGAATGTTTGTCAATAATCATAATTTTTAAAAATATATTTCCTCACTCTTGGTTAGAATCCTAGATCTCAGTGGTCATGATCATGTGAAAAGCTGGAATCTACTTGAAGCTGCCTAGGCTTTTAGCAACAGAGGCTGCTGAGAACTGAGATCCTTCCCTGCAGCCGGGTCCCTGGGGCCATTGCAGGGGCATCAGTTTGGAGGGTATTAAACAGCAGGCAGCCCTGGTTTTCTCTTTGTAGAATTGTTAGTTGGAACTCAAACAAGCCTCTTTTCCCTCTTCCCAAGGCCGTGCTCACCACATACCATCATCGCCATTCTCTGAAGAGATGGGCTGAATTTCATCATCTCCTGCTCTCTCATTCCACGAACAGTGTGCATAAGGTCTGTTCCATCCCCTACTCTGCAGCCTTAGCCACCAAATGATGCATTTTTGAATAAAGAGCTCACTCCACTCAACCCCCAGCCTGTTGCCAACCCCAGATTTTGATTAAAGTGCAGTCATGCCCCTGAAACTAGGAATTTGATTTTTTTTTAAAGAAACTGCAGTGAGATACAAAGGCTGCTTCTCTTTCTCAACCAGATTTCCTCACTGTTGACATTTGCGTCTGCTCAGAGATATTCTCAGGCAGAAAATTCATGAGGCCAAATGAAAGGGGAAATTCCTCTGAGGACTCTTGAATTAAATGTAAATTCTACTCTGATGTGGAAAATGAAATTGCTCTCAGTCAGTCCCCTTGTCAGCATTCCAGAACCGGCCTTGTCATTAGAGCTGGCTGGTTCTGTCTCCTGTGCTCACATGCTCAAGGAAACTCAGAAGTAAGTTACTGTACAACATCTAAGCTTCTTTTGTTTATTTCTTTTTATATAATATAAGTCAAGCAAAAAAATTAAAACTATGATAACTGTCTCTAAGTCCTTTCTTTTTCCCCTTGCCTCACCCTCATCAACCCTTTCAAATGTCAGCCCCAATTTCTTGTTCTCAACCTTGATCTGATACAATGTGACATTCTCAGGGCCTGGAATTTTGTCTTTCAGAGCTGGTTCTGCTCCAAGTCCTCAGTGACCTTTCTTTACTTTCCTCCCCACCCCCTGTCTGAGCTGCCTACAACTAAAGGGGACCTACAGCTCCCTGAAAGCAAGAGTGAGAGACAGAGACAGAGAGTGACAGATTCAGAGAGAGGATAGAGTTCATTCAGGAGGTCCTTGTCCTTTCCAACCAATTGGGTTGGCTGGTTCATGGATGAGGAGTTCTTTTAATCTTTCTATTCTTTGTGTTCATGTGCATGTGAATGAGAGAGACAGATAGACAGACAGAGACAGAGACAGAGATAGAGACAGAGACAGAGTATGTGTGTATCAGTAAGGCTTTCTGGGATGTCAGTTGTGATTTTAATTCTTTAACATACATTAAAACATAAATAACATGGATAAATATGTATTGCTGCTGTCACCTTATGAGTAACAGAGACACTTAGGAATTAAGTAGAAGATATAGACCCAAAACCTGTCCTTACTTTATTTTATCATTAACTGGATAATAGCAAATACTTTTCCAATTGTGCTGTTTGCTTTTGCAGCTGACATAGGAAGAGTGAAGGGCCCATCAGGGTGGATGCAGCTATCTCCCCACCTGGGCCTTGCCCGTCCTCTAAGATGAGTCTAGGCTGGTTGCATGGGGTGCATGCTGACAAATCCTAGTCATACTGATGGGCAACTACAGTAACCTGGCTCATCAGCCACACACAACTTTGTCAGACTCGGGTCTCTCGTAAAGGGCCCTGTGTTGTTATAACAAAAGACTGGATGTACAATAGGTGGTAGGATTATTTAATAATACAATTCTCTGGGCAGGAGAAAACAGAAGTGGGAGATGGAATCTTTACAGGTATAAGGTCCTAACTGTGTCAGGAGGGAGAAGTCGCCATGGCAATTGAGTGCCCAGATGCCCATGGGGTCCATCTGCCCAAAGTGGCCAATCTCCTCAGAGTCTATAATGTTCTTTCAAGGCACTACTCTCTTTTTGAAGGAAGAGAGCTTTACTTTTAGAGTAAACTTGGTGTTGAACTTTGTGTCCCATGTCTCTTTCAGCCAAAGCAGGGGCTGAGGCCTATAAAATTGCCTGCAGTCCAGTTTTCCTCCTAGAAACACTGGGTGGCTTATTATTCTGCATCCAAAAGTGCCCTGAAAATGACTTTGGCAGTTCTAGTGCTCAGTGACTCAGAGAAGAGTTGGAAATTTAATCTCATGTTAAAAACTAGCAGATCTAATGCTTTTGATTCTTTTTGGTTAAGAGGAACCCAGAACAATTTTAAAAATCAACTTTATGGAGGGAGGTACAATTTGCATACAACAGTTCTACACATATTGAGTTTTGACAGTCCAGTGAGTTTTGACAGCTGTACACCCTATGAGAAAGACAGAACACTCCCATCACCCCCAAAAGATTCCTCCTGTCTCATTGCTCTCCAACCCTCCTTCTGCACCTGCCCCAAGCAACCGCTGATCTGCTTTTTGTCACTAAAAGTCAGTTTGTGCTTCCTAGGATTTATATAAAGAAATATATATAGCATGAAACTTTGGTTAACTGGCTAATTTCACTCAACATAATGACTTTGAGATTCACTCATGTATGAATCTATCGGTAAGTACTTTGTCCTTTTATATTGAGCACTACCCGTAATGTGAGCAATACCTCAATTTGTCTGTCCATCCACCTGTCAATGGACATTGCATAGTCCCCAGTGTTAGGATATTATGCATAAAGCTCCTATAAACATTTGTGTATAAATCATTGTGTAGACATTTCTCATGGATAGATGCCTACTAATGAAATGGCTGGGTTATATAGTCACTGTATAGTTAAATTTTTTAAGAAATTGCCAGTTTTCCAGAGTGGTTGCACCATTCCAGTTGGCTGATATATTTGCCGTCAGTTGGTATGGATAGACATTTTTCTTTATTCATCTCAGTGAGTATATAGTAATGTCTCATCTTGATTTTGACTTGCATCTCCCTAGTGACCAATGATCTTGAGCATCTCTTAATGTGTTTGTTGATCACTGTATCTCTGCTTTTGAGATGTCTTCAAATTTTTTCCTGATTTAAAAAAAATAGGTTATTTATCTTCTTCTCCACCCCCACTGCACCCCAGACATCTCAGGTAATTGTTTTTTTGTATTTTATACAAAGTCTATAGTTGTCATCTGCAAGAGTTTCAGTTAGTTAGGAATTCACTTCACCATATGGAAGCAGAATTCTTGGTAAATTTTGGAAACAAACTTCCACTCCCTGGCCTATGTGGGGGTGACTTAATTAATGGCTACATTCAAGAGATGCATCCTTTCATTATAGAAAACAAATGAAATGATTTAATTTTCTAAGAAGGAAGTTTCAAAAGCGTATGTTTTGCTTCTGGTCAATTACAACATCAAGGCAATCTTTTTTCCCAAATAAAATATTGGAACACAGCTTTCTCCATGTTCTTTCATTATATTTTGAATTTTCTTTACATATTAATTGGTTAATGACTAGAAATTTTGGAAACAACTTGTTGCTTGAATTCAATCATTGACATAAATACAATGTATGTTTAGAGAGAATTCAAGTGATAAAAATAGATTATCACAGGATCTGCTTTTATATATATATAAACATTTTATTGGGATTTTAATTTAATTTTTTACAGATTATGTTAAGCTTAATATTTTAATTCACAAAAGCCAAACATTATATCCACACCCTAGATACAGCATTAATTTGTGTAATAAACCCTTTCTGTATCTATATTACCAACTCAAACTGTATTATAAGTAAAGTCTAAATGATCTTCAAATTCTAAATTAAAAGTCCAAATTCAGGAGTTTGACAAACTTCAACTCCAAACACAATCATCTTTGCCCACCACCTGTGACTCAAGTTGGAAGTTTTTTACCACAACTTGTCACTGAAGGTACACATATTTACATCCTGATTTTGAGTTTACCACTTTCTATACCCTACTTTTAAAATTTGAAAATGCCTAATTAATTTTAGAAAGTGATGTTTGTTGATTTATAAAGCCTGCCCTTTTCAAAAGCATGGTTTTGTTCACTGAATGTTTATTGATCTTTTATTTCAATGCCAATCCAGGTATTAAATAGAAAGAAAGTGGAAATATACTTTAACTCAAATTTATACTCTTATTGACAGGCTAAGTCCTGATGCAGACCAACTCACTGGAAAGAGAAAGATTGTACATTTTTTGGCCTCTCATTTAGGCCTAAATAAGAAAATGAGGGTTCTTTACATGTTTCCCCTAAGACAGTATAAGTTTCTGTCTTGCAAATGAAGGGATTTTCTATCATTAAAATATTTTAATGGATTAATTATAGTGTAGGGCTGACATCTCTGTAATAGTGAGCCAAGTTTCTATTCTCTGAGTGTCTATCATATTCATGAAGATAATATTTTTATGATATTTTCTGATTTTTTTTCTGCCAGTCAATCAGTTTTTCCATAATTCTACCTCTCTGTCATTAAAAATAAGGGAATAAGATTTATCTCTCAGGAGAAGGGATGGGACAAAAGACAGAAATGTCCTCGGGGAAAGGAAGAGGGTGTGATGTAGGAGACGTTCCCACCAGATAGGAGTGGGATGTTCTTTTTGAGCAGGGAAGGAAGAGAGAGAAAGCTGGAGGCATTCTCTGAGTCTTAGAATAGTGACTTGTGAGAGACTTTCCTGTACAGGCAGGCTGAGGGACAGCTTTCCTGTCCCTCATATGATGTTTGGGATGGCAGAGTAGCAGGAACAGAGGAGTCTATAAAGACGGACCTGAGATAATTACCTGGCCTCTCGAAGGCACACCTGTGAATTCAGGTTATCCAGGTTTCTCAAATCCTGTGTGCAAGGGATGGGAAGTAATGAAAGGCCCACTGGACTGTCAAAGGCTTAGGTTGCTACAAGGTATGAGGACTCTGGTGAGTAGACAGTGACACATGAGAGACCTTGCTTTTCAGCAACTGTTGCCAGCAAGAAACCCAAAAGTAGAAGAAGCCTTGATTATCTGACACTAGAACCAAGACCTCAGGGACCAGACCAAGAAACTTTCAGTGGAGGCCATCCAGCTTCAGTGGCCAGATACAGATCAAACTCCCCCTAATGACCTGAGAACTTGAACTTTGAATTCCTGTTACCCAAAGTGTGCATTTTTCTGGAAAAGTGTGTTTCAAATCCTAAGAGGCAAGCTTACCTTTAACTGATAACCATCTCTAACCCTCACTGAGTATACACTGCATGCCAGTCCCTGTTCTGAGACTACTCAGGACAACTCTATGCTGTTGGTGCTACTGGTTACCCTCAGGTCCCAGACAAGCAACTGAGTCTTTGAGAGAGGGACCACTGAGTCTGGGAGCAGAGAAGGTAGTTGTGAGCAAGGATGCTTGCCATTTCCTGGACTGGTGTAAGCCTCCTGCCATCCCTGCCTTGCTGGCTGCCCTCATGGGTGTGTCTACTTTCTTTTCACCAGATGTGGGGCCATTAAACTGGGTGAGGTCAGGCTTATGCACTCAGGAGAACATGTGCATCTCAGACGACTGGGTCATGTATACCATTCATTCTGGTACGTGACTTCCCAAACCTAGTTACTTCTCTCCCAACAAAGGGACAAAGAGGGAGGCCATGCATGTGGAAGTACATTCATTACTTTTTAATTTTAGCTAATAATATAAAACACTGGTACCATCAAGCCATTTATTTTGGCTTCTAAAAAGCATCTAAAATAACATATTAAGTTAAAATTCCTACCTGCCTTCTGGTGCCAGTGTAAAATATCCATTAAATGACCAGGCTCAAGCAGCAGCTATCACCTCCCTCATTCTGAGCTCTCAAAAAAGTTCTCAACCACAGCCCTCTGTACAGACCATGTTAAAAAATAATTGAAAAAAATAAAATAATTGTAGCCTTCCCCTCACCCCTTTCACCCCCTAATCCTAGTAAACAAGCAAATAAGCAGCCAGTGAAATGGAACACCTGGGCACTGGTGGATGGGTGTGTTCTTCATCTGCATTAGACTGAGCTGTCTCTAAAGAGCCCAGCCACAGAGTGGGACTCAGGACTCCCATGATAGACATGAGATCCAGACAAGAAGTTGATAGGAAGTGGGGCAACAGGAATCAGGGCACTGTGGCATGGCAACAAGCAAAGTTGTCTGCCCTTGGTCCTCAGTTCTCCCCCTTTCAATTCCCAGTCCAGGAAAACTGCAGGCCCATGAATCAAGCCTGGCTTCTGTTATGAGCTGTTGTGTCCTACAAAATCTATATGTTAAAATTCTAAACCCTAGCACCTCAGAATGTGACTGTATTTGGAGATAAGGTCTTTGCAGAGATGATTAAGGTAAAATTAAATCATATAGGTGGGCCCTAACCAACATGACTCATGTTCTTATAAGAAGCAGAAATTAGGACACAGATACAGATTAAAGATGACTATATGAGGACACAGGGAGAAGACAACTATATACAAGCCAACGAGAGAGGCCTCAGAGGAGACCAACCCTGTCAACACATTCATCTCAGACTTCCAGCCTCCAGGACTGTGAGACAATTAGCTTTTATTGTCTAAGCTCCCTTAACTGAGCTGACTGATATACCTTCCCAAGCATGATCTTCAGTCACTGGGCTTCACTCCAAGCTCTGCCCTCAGATCTGCTCCAGTGCCAGCCTCCTGCCTTGGTCACAGCTCTGCCTTTCAGTCTTGGAGCCCTGTGTCCCTCACTGAGAAGGCCTCTTTCAGGGATCACATCCTTCTCTTTCCTCAAATGCCTCATCACAACTTACCTCCAGCATCACCCTAACTCATCTATTATCTCTGATGTTTCTTCAGCAGTGAAGAATAGCCTTTCCCCAGCCACACCAAGAAAACCATATCTGAAACTTCAACTGTGAAAGAATGTAAGGATGAAGAGAGTCCCCTTTTGTAGTTTCCTCAGGACTTCTGCAGGACAGCAAGCAAGGCCCAGCACCACTGCACCCACGCTGCTTCTGAAAGCTTGTACCAGGGTGCAGAAGCTCCCTGGTGAATAGAAGTTTTATAAACCTCATTTGCTGACCTCTCAGTGGGGTTTTAACACTGCTACATACATGATAGAAAATTTCTGAAGGGCAAACATTTAACCAACCATCCCACCAAGACTGCTAAGACTTTTTGGTTCTTGATTTGTTTTTTATTATGATTTAAAATGTTGATTGAAGAGATATTATCATCACCCAAAATTCATAGTTTACATTAGGATCCCTCTTAGTGTTGTAACTTCTATGGCTTTTGATAAGTGTATAATGACATGCCGTATACCATTGTAGTATCATGCAGAATAGTTTCACTGCCCTAAAAATCCTCTGTGCTCTGACAATTCATCTCTCCCTTCCTAAACCCCAACCATGGCAACCACTGATCTCTTTACTGTCTCCATAGTTTTGCCTTTTCCAAGTCTCATATAGTTGGACTCTGTAATATGCAGAATTTCAAATTGGCTTCTTTCACTTAGTGATGTGCATTTAAGCTTTCTCCATAGCTCATTTCTTTTTTAGTGCTGAATGATATTCCACTGTCTGGATGTACCACAGTTAATTCTCCATTCACCTACTGAAGGTCATCTTGGTTGCTTCCAAATTTTGGCGGTTATAAATAAAGCTATTCTAAACACCCATGTACAGGTTTTTGTGTGAACATATTTTCAACTCATTTGGCTGAATACCAAGGAATGCAATTTCTGAGTTGTACATTAAGAGTATGTTTAGTTTTTTAACAAACATATTTTTTGTCAGTGTTAGCCATCCAAATAGGTGTGTACTGGTATCTTATTGTTGCTTCAATTTGTAATTCCCAAATGATACATGATGTGGAGAATATTTTCATATGCTCATTTGCCATCTGTATATCTTCTTTAGTGGGGTGTCCACATATTTTACCTGTTTTTTTATTGTTTTTTTCATTTTCTTATCCTTGAATTTTAGAGCACTTTTATATTTTGAATAACATATCTTAATCAGGTATGTCTTTTACAAAGATTTTCTCCCAGTTTCCTGGTCTTCTCATTCTCTTAGCAGTATCTTTTGCAAAGTAGAAGGTTTTTGTTGTTGTTGTTGTTTTGTTTTGTTTAATTTCAATGATATCTAACTTATCAATTTTTTCTTTCATGGATTGTGCCTTTGGTGTTGTGTCTAAAATGTCATCACCAAATCCAAGTTTACCTAGATTTTCTCTTATGTTATACTCTAGAATTTTATGATTTTGCATTTTACATTGACATTTATGGCCATTTTGTGTAAATTTTTGTGAAGGATATAAGGTTTATATCTAGAGTCATTTTTTACACTTATATGTCCAGTTGTTCCATGATTATTTGTTTAAAAGCATACCCTTTCTCCTAGCCTTTGCTCCTTTGTCAAAGAACAGTTGATTATATTTGTATAAGTCTATTTCTGGGTTTTCTATTCTGTTTCATTGATCGATTTGTCTATTTTTTTCCACCAGTACCACATTGTATTAACTATTACAGCTTTATAGTAAGACTTAAAGTCAAGTAATCTGTCAGTCCTCCAACTTTGCCTGTTTTTTTAATTCGTCCATCAAAGGCATTCTTCATTTTGGTTATGTTTTCTTTTATTTCTAGCATTTCTTTTTCAGTCTTTCTTAGAATATCCATCTCTCTGTTTACATTACCCATCTGTTTTACATGTTGTCTACTTTTTCTCTTAAGGTCCTCATTGTATTAATTATACTTCTTTTAAATTCCTGATAAATTTTTGATAGTTCCAAACTCCCTGCCATATCTGAATCTTTATTTGTCTTTCCAAAGTTTGTTTTTTGGCTTTTAGTATGCCTTGTGATTTTTTTGGAAGCAAGGCATAATATACCAGGTAAAAGGAACTGTGGTAAACAGGCTTTTAGTAATGTGATGGTGAGATGTGGGAGCAAGGAGAGTGTTCTATAGTCTTACAATTAGTCTTAGACTTTTAGTGAGTTTATGCTCTTGGGCTATGACCTTCAACAGTGCTTCTCAGTTTCCCAACTCTCACCCCTTTAGGTGAGTCAGGACAGCTAAACAAGGTTTGGGTTGTTTCCCTTCTCCTGTTTGAAAGGCTGGAGGGGTGCTGAAACTGGGTATTTCCTTTCCCTAGGTTGTGAGGCTCAGGAAAAACCCAAGTTTGTCAGGCTCTGGTGAAATATCTTCTTTTGGAGGCAGTTTTTGTTAAGAACGGAATCCTCTAGGCATATTTCCAAATGGTCAGTTTTCCATTTCCCCTTCTGGAGCATGTGGGGACTTTCCTCTTTTCTCCACCCTGAAAACCTGATGAGGCTTCTAGAGTTAAAACTTGGAAAATTTTGCACCCCCACTTCACTCCTGCCACTCAGTTCAGCCTCCAGGAGATTTTATCTCTCATGCTAGTCCATGTTCAGGCTCCAAAAATTAGTCAATTACATATGAAGAATTCCTACCTGATGCTGGCTCCAGCATGGTTTCTAGGTTGTATCGATTCCTTGTAAACTATAATTCTCTGTATCTGCCTATCTCTCCAGTTTTCAGGGCAGTGGTTTGTCCTGTGACCTCAATTCTCTGAGAAATTTTTAAAAAGTTGTTGGGTTTCAGTTTTTCAGCTTTTTTCGTGGTGTGAGGATAAGAGTGGTGACTTCAAAGCTCCTTGCATGTTGAACTACCTCTTCGATTATTTTTAACAATTTTAAACAATTAAAATCTTTGATCTATCTAGAATTTTTGTGTAAACTGTGAGTTATGGATAGAGTTTCATATTTTCCAGTTGGTCCCTCTATTTCTCCGAAAGCACTTATTGAATAATTCATCATTTTTTTCCACTTATGAAATGCCAGGTCTACAATCTAGTGAATTTTCACAAACCCATGGATCTATCTTCCAACATTCTATTCTATGGCATTGATCCATAAATGTATGCACCAATATCAAGCCCTTTTAATTACCAAAGCTTCATAACATTTGAATTTTTAGTAGATTAGCTCCTGTTCGTCTTTTTTGTTTTTCACATAATTTTCCCTCTCTACTATTTGATTTTCTTTTCCATAAGAACTCTTCTAGTTTTAAAAAAATCTCCTAATAATATACTTATTGGATTCCAAATAATGTTAAAATTTACCCTACAGGGGGAATTAACATCTTTGTAATGCTGTTTTTTGGTCAAGTACATAGGCAGTCTTTCTACTTGTAGAGGTGGGTGTTCTTTTTAACAATCTTCAAAATAATTTTACAGTTTTTCTCATAGATTTCCAACATTTTTAGTACAGTCATTATTTTCCTTATATTTTAGATAGCTTCCTTTCTTCAGTTTAGCTTTTCCAATCAATTGTTGCTTTTATACACAGTTTTAAAACTGTATATATATTAATTTTGTATCAAGTCATGTTATTGAATTTTTTGTTGTTCATAATAATTTTTTTCAGAGAATACTCTCATTTTCCAGGTATAAAATGAATTAATATATAAAGTATAATCTATACATCATGTAAAACTAATCACTATTTCATTTCCACTTTTCTCATTTTTCTACCTCCAATTTTTTACTAGTACTTTTAATTCTATTGGCTGGTACTTTTAAAACAAATCCAAATAATAATGATAACAGTGGTCATTCTTGTCTTCTTATTTAATTTAATAGAAGTATTTTCCAATGAAAAGTTGTTGTTGCCTTGAGGCTGAAATAGGTATATTTTATCTAATGTAGAATATACATATATTTCTATTTTATTAAGCACTTTATCATAGATAGATACTAACTTTTACTGAATGCCTTTCATCATACAGAGAAATAATCACATACTTTCAACTCAACTTTACTAACATATTAACCATATTAATAATTTTCTATTGTTGGGTCATTCTTACATTGCTATAATAAAATATGTTTGATCAGGGTAAATTACTATTTTTATTTGTTGCAAGTTCTAGTTACTAAATTTTATTTGTTAATTTTAAATTAATATTTTTAAATGTCATTGGTCTGTAATTTTCTTTTGTGCCATACTTGTTGAATTTAATTACTACACTTATACATATTACTTGGAAACTTTCCTTCTAAGTTCTAGAAGAGAACCATTTAATAGCATTAGAACTGTTTTTCTATACACATTTGGTATAATTCCTTGTGAAAATGACTGAACCTAGTGATTTTTGAAGATTTAACTGGCAACTTTTTCTATTTCCACTCTGGAAGTTAGTCTGTTTATATTTTTCAAGTCTGTTTAAGTAAATTAGATATTCCTAAGAAATTATCTAATTTATATTGTTTTTTTTTTTCAATTAAAATGTTGAGAAGACATAAGCCTCTAGCCAAGATAAAACAACAGATACCAGATTTTAACCCTCTACACACACATACACAACCAATAAATATATGAGACAATTGTTTTCCAAACACTGGACATTAGGCAGCAAAGGACAGCAATCCCCAAGAGTCAGGAAACAAATGAAGTTAATCAAACAATTGCCTTAGCCTACTGCTAGAATAAAGTTTTCAGGTTGGGGCTCAGAGAGGAGCAATCCAAAGAAAGCTCAATAATCTCCCAACTTTAGGAAATGGAGCCAAGAGTCTGGGAGACCAAGGTGGTTAGCAGTCACAGGACAGAGTACTGGAGAAGAGAAGTGCATAGGGAGAGAAACTTGGTTTCCCTTGAGTGTTCAGCTGAGTACTGATTAGCAAAGATGTGTGAAGAAACTATTTGAGTCAGGGAAAAACCACCAGAGAGGATTAAATGAAGCAGTGCTTGAAGTACACATCTATGTCCAAGAATTAAGCCTCTTCTTATCGGCAAAGTTGGAAAATCGTATTTTTCATGAAAAACAAAACACATAAAGGAAAAATAATAATTTTTAAACGAGTAGGTCATCAGTGAGCTATAGGACAACTTCAAGCTGGACTTCCTGAAAGAAGGTAAAGACAAGAAAAACATTTGATAACTGGCCAAATATTTACCAAATTTGATGAAAGCACAATCACAAGAAAATGTAAAACATCAAGGCACATTATTATGATATAGCTCATAGCCAATGATGAAGGGAAAATGTTAAAATCAGCCCAAAGGAAAAAAGACAGTATATATACAGAGGAATTTAGATGAGAATAACAGAAGTTCTTGTCAAAAATAACACAAGTGAGAAATCAAGGCAGTAACATCTTTAAAGAACTGAAAGAAAAATTCTGTCAGCTCAAAATTCTATGTTTCATGAAAATGTCTTTCAAAAATTAAGACAAAATAAAGACATTTTAAGACATATAAAAGCTTAAAGAATTCACCCACAACAGACCTGCATTATAAAAAATGCTAAAAATGTCTTTTAGGCAAATGAAACATGATATCAGAGGGAAAAATGAATTCATACAAAGGAATAAAAAGTACCAGAATTGGTAACTATATGAGTAGAGATGTAAGGTTTTGTTCTTATTATTTAAATATGCTTAAAAGATAATTGACTCTATAAACAAAAAAATAATATTCTATGAGGTTTATTAATTATGTAATTAATTATATAAAATGTATGACAATAATAGAGCAAATCTGAGGATGAGAAAAATAGAAGTATACTATTGTTAGGTTCTCATACAATATGTGAAGTGGTATAATAGCACTAAAAACTGGTCTTTAATAAGTAAAAGATGTATATGAGAATTTAAAGCAACCACTAGAATAATAAAACAAAAGTTATAGCTAATAAAACCAACAAATAAAATAAAACAAATCACTAATCCTGATAATTAATTGTAATCATTGAATTATAATAATCCAAATTAAAAAATTAATTCCTGCAAAAAAGATTTTAAAAACAGGGGAGTAAGACATAGGTGTCATCTATATCAATAATCACATTAAATGTAAATGGTTGAAATACCCCAATTAAAAGGCAGAGTTTGTCAGAGAGGACGCAAGAGCAAGACCCAACTATATAATGCCCATAAGAAATACATATAAAATGTAAAGACACAATAAATTAAAAGTAAATAATGGAGAAATATATACCATGCAAATACTAATCAAATAAAACTGGAGTTGCATATATTAGTGCCAGAAAAAGTAGATTTCAAACAAATAAATAACCAGAGATAAAGACAAAAACTGAACATATTGGGGTTTTGGGTTTTTGGTGGTTTTTTTTTTTTTTGGACTATCTCATTTATTTGAAATATGATATTGGAGAAGAACTCTGTGGATACCTTGAATCACCAGAAAGATGAACAATTGGATTCTAGAACAAAATAAGCCTGAAACATTGCTAGAGTCAAAAAAAATTACTTCTGGCACATCATGACAATGCAGTTTTTTAGAAAAAAAAATTCTAGAAAAAAATAGAAGGTATCAGGAAAAGAAGAAGACCACCACCTATGAGACAAGTTGACTCCATAAAAGAAGCCCTAGGCATGAGTCTGAGAGGGGCTGTTGAGAACAAGACATTGTGGACATTACTTATCATAGAGTCACCAGGGGTCACAGCCAAATCAACAGCATATAACACACACAGGAAGAGATTTCATAATGACAATAGGGTTGATTTGTCAAGAGGACATAATAATCCTAAATATCACCTAATAACAGAAAATCAAAATAATTGAAGCAGAAACTGATATAACTGTGAGAAAAAATATATAAATTCAAAGGTATGGTTAGAGAATTTAGTAACCCTCTTTCAACAACTGATGGAACAGGTGGTCAAGAACTCAGAAACTCAGAACTCAGTATATTTGAAAAACACTATTATTTAACTTGACCTAATTGATATTTAAGATAAGGGACACTCCACACAACACTAGCATAAAATACATTATTTTCAAATGTACACATAATATTTAGCAAGATAGGTCAAATTTTGAACCACAAAAAAGTTTCAAAAAATTTACCATGTTCTAAGCCATACAAAGTTTGTGCTCCACTCATAATAGAATTAAATTTAGAATCAATAACAAAAAGATCTCTGGAAAGTCCTTCAAACATGTGGAAACTATAACAACACATTTATAAATAAACCGTGACTCAGATAAGAAATAAAACTAGACAATATTTTGAACTAAATGAAAATAGAAACACAATAAATCAAAATTTATGAGATGTCACTAGAGCATTTAGGGAGAAATCTGGAACACTAAACATCAATATTAGAAAACAAGTCTCAAACTTAAAATCTCAGCTTCCACATCAAGAGTAAAAAAAAAAGAAAAGAGCAATTATGCCCAAAGTGGAAAGGATGTAACAAAGGTCAGAGTGGAAATTAATGAAATAAAAAGCAGAGAGACAATAGAAAAAAATCAGCAACATCAAAAACTGTTTCTTTAAAAAGATGAATAAAATTGATACATGAAATAAGATTGATCAGGAAAAAAAGAGAGAAATTACAAATTATCAAAATCAAGAGAGATAAAAGTGTTATCACATCAGAATTAAAAAGATAATTATGACAATAAGGGAATATTATGAACAATTTTATGCCAATTAATTTGACAACTAGATGAAATAGACAATGTCTTTGAAAGACACAAACTACCAATGCTCACTCATGACATAGATAAACTGAATAAATTCAAATTAACAAAATTTAATTTGTATTTAAAAATCTTCTCATGAACACACATGAAAAATTTCCACTACCAAATAGCTTTGATGGTAAAATTCTAAAATATTTAGGAAAGAAAAAAATTACAATTCTACAAAAATTTTCCCAGAAAATTAAAAAGGAAGGAATCTTTCCCAACTTATTCTGAAACCAGTATTATTCTGTCTTCAAAACTAGAAAAGATATTAAAGAAAAGGTAGTACAGACCAATTTCCCTCATGGATATAGATGCAAAAATTCTCAACAAAATTTTAGCTTATATGACAAGGTACCAAAGACAAAAGATGTTTTGTCTAAGTTGGGTTTATCCCAAGAATGCAAGGTTGGTTTAACATTCAGAAATTAAACAATGTAATTCATCATGTTAACAAACTGGAAAAGAAAAATCATATCACCACCTCAATACACACAGAAAATGCGTTTGATAAAATCCAACATATACTCAAGATGAAAGCTATTGAAAAACAAAGATTAGAAAGGCATCCACAGATGACATGCTAATTACTGGTGAAAGATGGATGCTTTCCTCCTGAGATCAAAACAATACACTGCTATTCAACATGGGACTGGAGGCTCTACCTAATATAAACAGGCAGGAAAAAGAAGTTAAAGCTATTTATATTGGGGAAAAGAAGTAAAATTGTCTTTATTTGCCTATGACATATTTATCTGTGAAGAAACGACGGACTCTACAAAAAAACTGATAGAAGGAGCAAGTGAGTTTAGTAAGTTTCCAGAATACAAAATTAATATACAGAAATCAATTGTATTTCTATGCACTCAATCAAACAATTGAAAATTGAAATTTTAATAATGTCATTTACATTAGCATGAGATATTTAGGGATTAATCTGACAAAACAAGTAAAAGAACTGTAAACTGTAAAGTATTATTTTAAAAAATTAAGTAAGATCTAAATAGATGAATAAATATACCATATTCATGGGTTGAAAGACTCAGTGTTAAGATATCAATTTGCTACAAATTGATCTATAGAATCAATGCAATCCCAATTGAAATTCCAGTAGTCTTTTCAAATATTTGATAATTAAATCTAAAATTCATACAGAAATGTAAAATACCTACAATAGCCAAAATGACATTTAAAAATAAGAACAAATAAAAATAATACTGCCTGATTTCTAGGTTATGATGAGCTTCTAGTAATCAAGACAATATAGATTTGTTGAAAATATAGACCAAAAAAAAAAAGCCAAAGGAATGGAAGAGAGACTCCAGAAATATAGCCACACTATATACACAACTGATTTTGACCAAGTTTCAAAAATAACTTGGAGAAATAATGGCTTTTTTCATTGCATGGTACTGCAAGAATTGAATATCTATACTTAAAGATGACTTGAGCATGCTTTTTATAGCCTGTTGCAGTGTTACAAGTGGAGATAAATTTCCGCTTCAAAGTAAAAACATTGTTTTCCCTACAAAGTAAAAAGATGATAGGAATGTGGGGTTGAAACAGTCATTAGGCCACCAAACCAACCCAGGGCCTTGAATCCTTGATAGATACTTGCAAGCATTATTAAGTTGACACAAATAAAAGAGAAACAGAGAATAATGAAAATAAAAACATAAAGTCTACAGTTTCAAAATAACTTTATTTTCAGAAGTTTGTGTCTGGTGTCATAAATATTACAGAGGAAACAGGAGGTTTGTGGATTATCAAGATTCAAATAACTTCCAGAACTGGAGGCAGTTTTGTTGGAGGTTGTTGATAAAACTGAGGGTAAGTTGTCAGCATGACCCAGTGCCTTAAAGTTCACTTTCCCCAAAGTGGTCCAAAGAGCTCAGTTTCATAGTGTGACCCTGGTCTAACCTAGAATAACAGTCTAGACTGTGGGAAGCTCTTGCATATGCTCTCAGCCGTCTTGTTTCTGGCAGAGAAATCTTATTACAGGGATGGCCTCAGACTTCATCCAACCCTGACACTCATCAGGTTCATTAGCCAAGTTCAAAAGGAAGGTGCTATTATCCCCATTTTACTGGTCTGCCCAGAAAATGCACTTCATGCCTCCTGGCTCTGCCTCTCAGTTTGGAAGTAAACCACATGGCAACTACAACACTCTCAAAAGAGTCCCCTCTGATAAAAGTGAGCTCAACTACTCCTCTGCAATGAAAAGAGCCATGACTTTGCAGGAGCCTACTGGTGTTGATCAAGGGAGTTCAACCTGAGCTGAGCCACACAGAAAACAGAGCCCAGGACTTGTCACCTGACTGGGTCACCAAGTGGGGTCACTTTAGTACCCTCACTAGATCCCATATCCCATGGTTACAATTCTCAAGGCTGCAGTAATTTATGCCCCACAATGTATCCTGAAATCTTAGAAATTACTCCATAGCCAGACTGGTTAAAAGTTATAAAATAACAATGATTAGATAAAAATATCTGGTTCCGTTTCTTTGAGAAACATTCCAATTGTACTGAGATCTCAATACAGAAAATTAATGCAATTAACAGAATTGAAAGTGCCAAAATGTTTGAATCTTAAGGAAAGGGAAAGTGGACTGAGTCCCAGTCCTCCTTTATTTCTACCTGAGAAACTACAAAGTAGTTTAAAATGAGGAGGCTCTTTGAGATCTTACGGAAGCAAATATAAACTCTATGTCCCATAAATAACCGAAACCAGATATTTAATTTCTTAGGGCAGGTGGGAGGAGAGAGGTATGGATAATAGTAGGTAAGGGAAAGAATGGAGATTGTTTTTTTTTTTAATTTTTATTTGATGAGGTGGACGAATAGGAGACAGAAGTCCTGAATCATTTCATTAAGAATAATGATTTGGATTTATAGGGTGGCTTTCTTCTGAAGATCTAAAGACGTTTTCATACCTACTATTCTCTATTCACAGCAGCAACCTGACAAACAAGATACTGTTGTGAAATAAACATCAAATGCAGAAACATTGCCTAAAGAAAAAAAGAAAATTCTTACAGACCCACATGTTCACCACGAATGGAGCAGCCCTGCCTGGCTGGAGGCCAAGGAGAGCATAGGGGCTGTGCAGCAGACTTCGCCTAGGCAGTGCTGCAGGGACTCACAGACATACACACTTCCTTGTTTCCACCAGAAGAGGCTGGGCAGGTGCAGAAGGACTTCCCTTTCCCAGGAATCTTTTTTCAATCCTCTTTTCAAAACATAGACTTTTAGCTAAGATCAAGTGTAAAAAATGGACTTTATGTTAGAGCAGTTTTAGGTTCGCAGCAAAACTGAGAGGAAAGTATAGAGATTTCCCATATGACTCTGTCCCCAGACACCACCTCACCACTATCAACATCCCACACTAGAGCAGAATGTTTGTTACAATCAATTAACCTACAATGACACGTCATCACCTATAGTTTACCTTAAGGTTCATTATTGGTGTTGGACATTTATGGTTTTGGACAAATGTTAATTGACACATATTCACCATTATAGTATTATATAGAGTAGTTTCACTGCCATAAAAATCCTCTGTGCTCTACCAGTTTACGCCACCCACCCACACACACCTCAACCCCTAGCAGCCATTCACATTCATTGTCTCCACAGTTTTGCCTTTTCTAGAATGTCATAGAGTTGGAACTATACAGTAGGTGGTGGATGACAGAAGCCCATTGGCCACTTCCCCCACCTCCTGTTTCCAGGGGAAAACACACACACACACACACACAATAATGGTGATTTCAACAAGAAAAATGTTTGCTTCTCTTTTCTTTTGGGCCTCTTGAGCTGGCCAGAAGCCAGCCCCCACTCTGCCAGTCTCATGGCCCAATGTGATAGAGAAGATGGATGGGACAGGGTGAATTTGTAAGATCCCTGAGGCCATGAGCCTCCCACCAATGTCCCTATCAGGGATCCACTCCATCTACCATGGGGCAAGAAGGGCCTGTGTGTAGTCAGAAGGGGATGAGTGTACAGGAGAGGCCGAGCTCTCTGCCTGGGCTGTATGGCCAGCAAAAAATGTCATGAGAGGACCACATTTCCTCTCTTACACTCAAAACTTTAAGACCTAGCCTTTGACACCAGTCCTGGCCATTCCATCAAGTCTCTTATAAGGTCCTGCTGTTCTATTCAGAAAAAAATGGGCCAAGAAGCAGCACCACATCATCCATTAGCAGAGTGGGATTTGAATTCTGGTCTCCCAAGCAAAAGAAGTGAGAAACCCATCACCTGTTCAGTGACAAAATTCCCTGATGCTGAAGGCAGAGACAGGCCCCATACTTGGCCTTTAGGAAAAGCAATCGTGAGTTTACATCTTATCTCCATCTAAAGTGGGTTAAGTTGGCAATTTCAAAATAATCTATATCCTGCAGTTTTGCTTACCTAAAAGTAGCTTACACTTTAGCAAATAAAATCCCTTTTGACACAGATATCTTGATCCCCTTCAAGGAGAAGTCTGCAGTTGGCTTAGGGTTCTCCTGCAGGTAGTAAATCCTCCAGGCTGGTGTAGTGGATACCCAGCCATCAAGGGGTGTGGTCCCTGCTCTGATGCCATTTGGAAGAGATTCTGTACTTTGTTCTGCAAGTAGAATTTGTCTTGTGGCCTTAGAAATTATTGTTTATTTAAAATTAAAATTAAATGATAAGATATACATATGCTTTGCAGAAAAATTTCCAAATGTAGCTAAGAAAAAATATCTCATTTCTTCCATAAGCTCTACTAACGATATATGTGTATGGTGGTGAGGAGGTGTCACTGTGAACATATTCTGCTTTTTTGTATATATACTACTGATTTTAATTAAAAAAAAAAAACTTGAAACAAACCCTCAGTGTTCAATATTTTTTATACCTTAAAGAAAGGCTTTGAATAATTGAGATTGAGAAGACAAAGCCTTGGAAAGTCACACTTTGAGTCCACTGGGCAATTAGTGATGCCAAGTTTGAAACACAGTTCTAGGTATTCCTACAAAATCACACTCAGCTCAGTGGAAACACCATTCCTCTGAGGGGCTGGGGGTGAATAAAACCCCACGAGTCTGGAGGACAGTTGGCCAGACTGCTGACTCTCCTCATGGTCCTCTCCAGAAAGCCACTCCTATCCCATTCTCAGGTCACTTTTCCTAGGAGAAAGCCTGGGCGAGCTGGGCTCTGCCTGTGTTTTCTTGTTCTTTCTCCTTGGCTTAGATGTGGAGAGGGAGGTTCAAAGGCACCAGGGAAGGAGAGTCAAAGGCAGACTTCAGGTCCAAGCTTGCCTGCGCCCCAGCCCACAGGGAACTGGTGAATGTGGGGGAGGGGGTAGCCAGGGGAATGGTGAGACAGAGGGCCCACCGTGGGAAGATAAACTGTGCTGCGTGCCGCCCCCGTGTAGGAAACAACAGAATCCTCTCCGTATAAGGAATGGCCAGCTTTCAGACCAGACCAGCCCACAAACTTTTTAAATCATACCACGTAGAGGAAATGACATTACAATCACAGAGTAGATCAGTAAAACGACCATGTATGTGGTCAAGCCAAGGAAACTAGCCACACGTACAACTATATCTTTAATAAGATGAAGCTCAACTTCATAACAACAAACAGGAAGTAGACTTTGAAACCACGCAGTTAGAGGCAGAGGCTGGGACTGAAATACAAAGCATGTTGTAGGGTTACCACTCCCTGCCTACCCAGATAGTGACCAGTTTCTGCCTTGTATCCACTCCATGAGGAACAAAGATGAAGAGAGAGATATGAGTATGGGTCACCTGCTGGACTGGTGGCCCCAGTGAGAAGCCCTCCCAGGACCCATGTCCTTAAGTAGCTCTTATGTGATACCCAAGTATATATTTTGAATTACTGAAGATCAGGACTCAGCATATAAATTTGGGGGAGGGGACACAATTCAGCCCATAATACCCAGGAAAGTGGCATCAGAGGCAGCTGGAGGCATTGCATGATGCAAGCACTGAAAACTTCTTGGATAGATCTGCCACATGCACACCCAGATGCTCTATGGGGGCCCTTTGCACAACTAGACCCCTTTTTTCTCTGCTGTTGCCTTGGAACAAATAAACTGCAAGTGCTTACTTAAGTGCAAGGTTATAAATGAACTTTTTGGGACAAATAACTTTGATGGCCCTTCTCCTTGACCTTTGAGATTTACCTGCAATTTCATAACTTAGAAAATTTATAGGCAAGAGTCAAGCAGGTTTCTAGATCACAAGAGGAAAGGTGTTTTTTTACATCTTCAGAGACTGTATGGTGCATTGACCAGCCACCTTTGCTTCTGCTTTTTATCTGTCTCATACCTATTTCACCACCTTTTTATCTGAGAAAATGTAAAAAATTAAAACTTCAATCTTCTGACCACTTGTCTCACTTGAATACAATATACTGAACATAATATATAGGTTATTTTTCAATACTTAAAATTATAAAGTGGAAATCTCTGAGAATATCCAACTTATTTGCTCAATAGAAGAACTGAAAACTAACATTTATTTCAAGTAATCATAGTTGAATGTGGCTCATTGATTTTTTTTTTGTATGTACACATGGTACTTCAAGGTCATAGATACTTCAAATCCTAAACCCCAGATAATCTCCCAAAACAAAGTGTATAAAAAGAGCTCTTTTTTTTTTCAATTTTTAGCTATGCTAAAGGATCTCCCTGTCTTTCAGCACATTTCCATTATTCCCTCTTTTTAAATAAATTTATTTATTTTAATTAGTTTCCAGTATACAATATATTGGTTAGACGTTTGTATAGTTTATAAAATGATCCCCCAAATTGCTCCTTCTCTCCTCTGGTTTTCCACCTAGCCAATATATTAATGCTAACTGCATTCCCTATGTTGTGCTCCCCATCCCCGTGACTATTTATAAACTACTAATTTGTCTTTCTGTAATCTTACACCCCATTCTCCCAGTCTCCCAAATGACCTCCCCTCTCTCTGTCACCAAATTGTCTACTATATTCATGAGTCTGCTTTTGATTAGTTTGTTCTTTTTGTTCCTTAGATTCCACATATAAGTGAAATCATATGGTATTTATCTTTCTCTATCTTATTTCACTCAGCATAATAACATCTAGGTCCATCCATGTCATTGCAAATGGCAGGATTTTATTTTTTTTTAATGTCTGAGTAATAGTCCATTGTATATAGGAACCTAATTTCTTTAACCAATCATCTGTTGATGGGCATTTAGGTTGCCTCCATATCTTGGCTATTGTAAATTGTGCTGCCATGAATATTGGGGTGCATAGATCTTTATGAATTATTGTTTTGGTTTTCTTTGGATAAATATCCAGAAGTGCAATTGCTACATCAAAACATATATCTATTTCTAATTTTTTGAGAAACCTCCATACTGTTTTCCGTAATGGCTGTACCAATTTACAGTCCCACCAACAACGTATGAGGGTTCCCTTTTTTTCGCATCCTCACCAACATTTGTGTTTTGATTTACTGATGATAGCTATTCTGACAGTTGTGAGGTGATGCTCACTGTGGTTTTAATTTGCATTTCTCTGATGACTAGTGACCTTGAGCAACTTTTCATATGTCTGTTGACCATCTGCATTTCCTCTTTGGGGAAGTATCTGTTCAAGTCTTCCACTCATTTTTTAATTGGATTGCTTACTTTTGTTGTTGTTGAGTTTTATGAGTTCTTTATATATTTTGGATATTAATCCCTTATCGGATGTATGCTTAGTGAATATCTTCTCCCAAATAGTTAGTTGTCTTTTTGTTTTGTTGATGGTTTTCTTTGCTGTACAAAAACTTTTTAGTTTAATGTAGTCCTATTTGTTTATTTTTTCTTTTGTTTCCCTTGCCCAGGGAGATATATCCAAAAAAATTCCTGTTAGTAATATCAGAGAATTTATTGCCTATGTTTTCTTCTAGAAGTTTTGTGGTTTGGGGTCTTATGTTTAAGTCTTTAATCCATTTTGAGTCTATTCTTGTATTTGATGTAAGCAGGTGGTACAGCTTCTTTTTTTCCTGTATGTATCTGTCCAATTTTCCCAACATCATTTATTGAAGAGACTGTCTTTACCCCATTGTATATTCTTACTTTCTTTATCATATATTAAGTGAGTGTATAGGTGTGGATTTATTTCTGGGCTCTCTATTCTGTTCCATTGATCAATGTATCTGTTTTTATGCCAGTACAATGTTGTTTAGATTACTGTAGCCTTGTAGTATAGTTGGAAATCAGGAGTGTGATAACTCCAACTTTCTTCTTTTTTCTCAAGATTGCCATGGCTATTTGGGGTCTTTTATGGTTCCATATAAATTTTAGGATTATTTGTTCTAGCTCTCTGAAAAATGCCATTGGTATTTTGATAGGGATTGCATTGAATCTATAGATTGCTTTGGGTAGTATGGCCACTTTGATGATGTTAATTCTTCCTACACATGAACACAGAATGTACTTTTATTTATTTATATCTTCTTCAATTTCTTTTTGCTATGACATAATTTTCTGAGAACAGGCCTTTTACTTCCTTGGTTAATTTGATTCCCAAGTATTTTATAATTTTCAATGCAATTGTAAGTGGGATTGTTTTCTTAATTTCTCTTTCTGAAAGTTCATTATCAGTGTATAAAAATGTCACTGACTTCTAAATATTTATTTTGTAACATGCTACGTTACTGAATTCATTGATCAGTTCTATCAGTTTTTTGGTGGAATCTTTAGGGTTCTCTGTATATAGTATCATGTCATTGGCAAATAACGAGAGTTTTACTTCTTCTTTTCCAATTCAGATACCTTTTATTCCTCTTTCTTGTATTATTGTTGTAGCTAGGACTTCCAGTCAATTATTCCTTCTTTTCTTCTTTATTCATTGTGGCTTTGCTTCATGTTGTGAATTTTCTCTAAATTTCAGATCCATTTTTGTCCTTGTAGTTACCCATCTTTTCTTTTCCCTTCATTCGTACGTTTGATTTTTACTTCTCTAACAAAATGCCAGTTATTGGATGAGGTTTTCCTTTTCTTTTTTTGATATTTTGCATGTTCCCCTTATTGAATTATAAACATAGATATACTGTGGTGTGGCGACAAGACTTCAGGACATTAAACAGTTTGGAATCTCTTGTCTGGAGGTGTTTCATGACATGACTGTCCATGTGACATCACTCACTGGCGACCAGAGGCATCGCATGTGAAGACCAGGGCAGTTTTGAATCCTACTCCTTTGTCTGCACAGTGGCTTTCACACTCATTTGACTCACCTCGGCTTCATAGCACACAAGATAAAAAATGATCTGCCATCTATGAGATTCAGGTTGATTAAGCTAGCTTCCTTCTACATGTTTCTGGATATTTTTTTTAAATGCATGGCTGTTTCTCACTTACAAATACAGAACTTCAAAGAAATCATGTTCCCTTTCATTTTCTCTAAGACATTTCATTCATTTCTATTTTCCTCTCCCCAGTTATTTACAGGGAACAGATTTCTTTATCCTTAAGAATGTCATCATAATCCTGGATCTCTGAAACTGGACATTTCCCATTAATCATGAACAAAAGGCAAGGCTGTGCCTCTCTGTTTGTGTTTTCCTTACTGCTCTGTTTGCTCACCCTGAGGAGTTAACCACGTGTGTTCTGGTTTATCACCAGAGAAGAAAGCTGGCTTCCAGGCTGCTGAATCAGGTACTATAGTTTTGCTATGTTCATGGTGTTGGGGAGGAGCCATGGGTGGGTGCAGAAGCACTTAGTGTCATCGGTGCATGCGAGATCAGACAGGGGAAGCATTGTGGCTGTGTCTAAGGAGAGCCTTCTATACTGCATTTGCAAAGCAAGCTCACCCTTGCCAGGGTCCAGACTGGGTGAGTCTTTGAAAGACCAAACTCCACTTCTTTAAGTCTTGTGACACAAAAGACCGCACCTGGAGCTCAAACAATTGCCGTCTATGTGAGCCACTCTGCATTTATGCTGCACGAAAACCCAGTCAGAGCCAGCAGCCACTTGACAAATTCACCAAGGAAAAAATGACTATCAAAAATGATGAAGAATTAGCACAGTGGATGATTTCTGTGTGGACAGTCACAGTAGATCAGTCACTTGTGTAAGACAGACCAGCATGAGCTGCAGAGCAGAGGGCTGACCCAAGCCTGTTCTCACTGCTGGCACTCACTGCCTCCTGAGAAGCTCTAAAATCCTGAAAGCTGGTTCTCATTCATTGATACTCTGGTAACACCATTTAAAAGGCTGATGTTGCTTATTTAATGAGTATGTGGGCTCCCCTTTGGTTCAGAAGCAAAAACTAGAGAGGACGACCATAAAGTGAAGTGGAAGAATGGGCATGTGCATCCAGGCTCCAGCCAGCTTTGCCACTAGCAAGCTGCCTCTAATTTGGAAGTTGGGCAACCTTGTGGGTTTTTCACCCTGTTATTGGTCATGTAAGAAGGTTGGACCCACTCAGGTACCTCCTGGGACATCATAGCTGAGTCATAACCTTGTGGAGCAGCAGGCTTGTATTTCTGAAAAACTCTCTCCAGGTGACGCATTTTCCTGCCCCTCTGACTAACCAAAGCCAGGTGCCCTTGCAGATTCCTTCCATGGCTGATAAGCTCTTTTGCAAGATGCTCCACAGATTTTTGAGTGTGAGAGTATTTGAATTTACAAAGAACACACAGATGATAATACTCATGGGAGAACTCAAACCCCAAGAGACTGTGAGATCCTTCCCAAGAAACCAGAGCCAATAAATGCCACACAGGCTTTATTTCAGGCCACTGGACCCCAAGCCTAGAAGCCCCATAACTAGTGAGAGTGAGGCTCGCTAACTAATAAATGGGTAAATGGACCAGTAACATCCTTCCCAGCCCTTCCTGATTTGCAGCATCATCAGCTGGCCTTCAAACAGTGGGTAAACCATGTTCAGAACTCCTTCAACCCAGTTTTTATTTTTATTTCAGGTTTAAGCCAATTCTTGTCAAGGTCAGTAACAGCTTGGTAGATAGAATCCTTTTAAAACACTTAAGAGAAATAACCTCAAGTTGCCTTTGGCAAAACATTCTTTAGAGACATTTCAGCAGGATTTGACTGGAATGGTTGAGTGGTGGGAAGGGCATTCCTTCAGGAGCTTGGAGAAAAGCAAAAGGAGGTGGCTTTAGCAACTCAGGTAAGAGATTTATCCTTATACTGTAAACATCCTCTAGCCCTTCCTCCATCTGTATCTAAACCTAACAACCTTATTCTTCTGTTGGGGAGAGGTCAGCCAGCTAATGGGCTCCATATCCATCTCAAGTCTTTTCTATGCAGACAAGATTATTTGTTTAGCAAGTTCCACTTCTCATAACCCCCTATCTGACCAATACCCATGTCCTGGCAAACAGACCACTTCACGTTCGCCCCTTCCCCATTTCTCCTGCACCCCAACAGGTCAACTCTTTTCTTGGCTGGAGGCCAGTGAACAGTGTTAATGACCAGGAAAAATTGCTCCTTCAGCAGAAACTCCTTAGTAGCATGAACTCTTGTCTGCTGTCCAGATGTCCCTTGGACCCTGCAGGGCCCTCGGCCAAAGGACTTTGGACTCCAAGCAAGATTATTATTTCTGAAAACATCTGAAACTAATTCTAAGTTCTTTCCCAGAGTCTTCCTTCAGCTTAGGAGAAAAGACCCCACTGTGGATCATGTAAATGTGGACCAGACAATCCCCAGGAATGAGAGAAATGCCCATGCCAGGATCCCCAGAGGGGAGTGGTCTTCCTGGCCCTGGGTCTATTTCCTGTCCATCAGGGGCCACTGAGGCAAGAGGTTCAGAGGGACATATCCTTTCATTCTCATTCCTGCTAAACACTGGTCTAATGTGCAGAAGTTAAACCCATAGGATCTGTGGATCCTAAAATTGTGAACTGTATAAGCTCACTCGTAGAAAGACACATCAAGTGGTCCCAGACAAAAATAAAAACACTGCTGATTCAGAGCATGTCCGAATCAGTTGTATCTTCTTGGAAGAAAGGTGTATATACAGGGTAGTAATGGGATATGTAGAGGGTGTTTACAGAGGGTGTGTGTAAGGGTATGTATAAGGAAGAGTGCAGAGGAGAAGTGAATGTAGAAGGAGGTATATACTGTGGGTTAGGATGAAGGAAGAGATGCTATAGCGAGTTGCGTGTCAACTTTTGATGTGAGAAAAGGCACAGAATGAGGGTTTTCTATAATTCTCCAAAAATTAGCACCACTATTTCATGTCTTCATAAGCATGAAATGACCCACATAAAAACTTTTCAAAATTAATTATAAGGAGCCTTGAAAAGGCAATGGGAAGATTTTACTGGAGCGTACAATGGGAAGTGCATTCGTAGATTCCTGTTTTCTTTGCAGCAATTAAAATTTTAAATGTGCTGGTCTCGCAACAGGTACCTTTACTCGAAAATGCTTAAAATTTTATAATTCTCAATTAGCTCTTAGGGAAGAGTTGTGATGTAGCTCTTAAAAGCTGTCTCCCCTATTGGAAGGGTTAAAATGCCGAAAATAAGAGCTTCGTGAGAGAAGAGAGAAAGTAGGGGAAGAAGAGAAAGGGAAATTGGCCTTTTCATAAGTTTCTGGCAGAAAATTCAGTTTAAACATAAGTTATGCTCAGTTCAGGGGGAAAAAAATATCTCAGTGTAATGGACAGCCATAATGGAAGAGAAAGAACAAAAGTGGGATAGGTGGAATTCTAAGATGGCTTCTGTGACACTCCCACTCCCTGTCCCACACCCTTCTCTGTTTTTTGCCCTGTGTGAGCTCATCCCTTTGAGTGCAGATGAGTCCTGGGACTTGCTTCTGACCAAGAGAATATGACAGAAGCAATAGGATGTCACTGCTATGGGTAGGTAATAATAACGTATATAAGACTTTGCCATCTGTGTACATAAGAGACACTCTTGTTGTCTTTGAAGAAGCAAACTGGCATACTATGAACTGCCTAAGGTACTGCCATGTGACAGGGACACACAAAAGGCATATAGAAATTGATCTTCCCCTCAATAGCCAAAGCAATCCTGAAAAATAAGAACAAAGTGGGAGGAATCGTACTTTCTGATTTCAAGCTACACTATAAAGCCACAATAATCAAAACAATTAGGCACTAAATACAAATAGATCAATAGAACAGAATTGAGAGCTCCGAAATAAATCCAAACATATATGATGAACTAATGTTTAACGAGGGTGCCAAGGATACTCAATGGAGAAAAGACAATCTCTTAATAAATGGTGCTGAGAAAATTAAATATTCACATGTAAGTGAATGGTGTAAGACCCCTATCTTACACCACTCTCAAAAATTAACATAAAATAGATTAAAGACTTAAATATAAGACCTAAAACCATGAAACTCCTAGAAGAAAACATAAGAAAAATATTCTTGACATGGACCTTGGAATGATTTTTTGGATATGACACCTAAAGAACAAGTAATATAATTAAAAGAAAACAAGAGAAACTACAGCAAAATAAAAACCTCTGTATGGCAAAAGAAACCAGCAACAAAATGAAAAGCAACATATAGAATGGGAAAAAATATTTGCCAATTATATACCTGATAAGGGGGCTAATATCCAAAACATATAAAGAACTCATATAACTCAAGTGTAAAACTAAATAATCAATTAAAAAATGAGCAAAAGACCTGAATAGACATTTTCCCAAAGAAGACATACAAAAGGCCATCAGGTACATGAAAAGATTCTCAACATCACTAGTCACTGAAGAAATGCGAATCAAAATTGCAATGAGATATCAATTCATGCCCATTAGGATGGCCATTATCAAAAAGACAAGCAATAACAAATGCTGACAAGGATGTCAAGAAAAAGAGAACCCTTGTGCACTGTTGATGAAACTGTAAATCAATACAGCCACTATGGAAAACAGTGTGGAGGTTTCTCAAAAAATCAAAAATAGAACTATATAATCCAGCAATTCCACTTCTAGAAATATATCTAAAGGAAACAAAAATACTAACTTGAAAAGATTTCTGCACCTCATGTTCATTGCAGCATTATTTACAATAGTCAAGACATAGAAATAACCTAAGTGTCCATCAACAAGTGAACGAATAAAGAAACTATGAATGTATGTGTGTGTGTGAGAAATTTGCAACAACATGGATGGACCTCGAAGGCATAATGCTAAGTGAAGTAGGTAAGTGAAAGACAAATACCATAGATCTAACATATATGTGCAATCTAAAAATAAAAAAGGATAAAAACTCATAGAAAAAGGAATCAGATTTCACCAGAGGTCAGGGTCTAGGAAGGCGGAATAGGAGAAGGGTGGTAAGAAGGCAAACTTTCCAGTTACAACACAAATAAGTGTTAGGGGTATAATGAGCAGCACAATGACTGTAGTTAACCCAGCTGTATGATATACATCAAAGTTGTTAAGAGAATAGATCATAAGAGTTCTCATAACAAGGAAAGAAATGTATTTCCTTTTTTTGCTTTCTCTTTTTATTTTATCTATATGAGATGGCGAATGTCAATTAAACGTATTGCAGTGCTCATTTCACAACATATGTAAGTCAACCCATTATGCAGTACACCTTAAACTTTTACAGTGATATATGTCAATAATACCTCAATAAAACTGGAAAAGAAAAAAAAAGAGTCATGAGGAACTAAATTCTGTCAACAACGTGAGCTTGGGAAGGCAACTCCAAGCTTCTGAGGAAAACAGTCTGACAGACACCCTGATCGCAGCCCAGTGAGACCCTGAGCAGAGAACTCAGCCAAGCTGTGTCCAGACTCCTACTCATAAGTACAGTGAGATAATAAATGGACGGTTTTGGTTTTAAAAACTGCTTTGTTTTAACACATTTCACATTCATACAAGTTATTCATTAAAGGTGTATAATTTGATATATAATTTAGAGGTGTATAATTTGAGATATAAAGGCGTATAATTTAGTAAACATCAATTCTATCTAATTCTAGAATATTTCAATCTCTCCTAAAAGAACCTCCATACCCATTAGTTATTACTCCATATTTCCTCCACTCCTGCCTCTCTAACCTATAACTCTATGCATTTGTTTATTCTGGATATTTCATATAAATGGAATTGTATAAGAGACCTTTAGTGTCTAGATAATTTCCCTTACCATATTGCTTTTAAGGTTCATTTATGTTTTAACATGTATCATTACTGCATTCTTTTTAATGGTTGAATAATATAAAATTGTATGAATGTACAATATTATGTTTATTCATTCATAAGTTGGCGGACATTTCGGCTATTTTCACTTCTGGCTAGTATAAATAATTCTGCTATAAATATTTGTGTACGTGTTTTTTTTGTGGACATACATTTCAGTTCTCTTGAATATATACTTAGGGGAGGAATTCTGGGTAAAATGGTCATTCTATGTTTAACCATTTGAGGAACTGACAGACTGTTTTCCAAAGTGGCTGCACATATTACATTCCCAGCAACAGGGTATGCAAGTTCCAATCTCTCCACATTCTAGCCAGCACTTGTTATTAGTGTCTTTTTTGTTATAGCTATTAAAGTGGATGTAGGTATGCTTTGATTTGCATTTCCCTAATGACAAATGATGTCTTTTCATGTATTTACTAGCCATTTTTATATCTCCTTTGGAGAAACATATATTCAAATACTTTTGCCCATTTTTTAATTAAGTTGTCTTTTTATATTGAGTTATAAGAGTTCTTTATATGTTCTAGATACAAGTCCCTTGCCAGATATAAGATTTTTAAATAGCTTTTCCGCTCTGTGGGTTGTCTTTTCACTTTTTTAAAAACTTGTGTATATTTTTATTTTTTCAGTTATAGTTGACACACAATATTATATTAGTTTCGGGTGTACAACACAGTGATTAGACATTTATGTAACTTATGAAGTGACGATCCCGATAAATCCAGTACACATCTGACACCATACATAGTTATTACAACACTACTGACTCTATTCCCCATGCTATACTCTACATCTCCATTACTCTTTTGTAACTACCAATTTGTATCTCTTAATCCCCTCTCCCTTCACACATCCCCACACCCTCTAATCTGACAACCATAAAAATACTCTCTGCATCTTTGAGCTTGTTTTTGTTGTTTGTTTAACCTGTTGTCTATTTCACATAGGACATTTGTCTTTCTCTGTCTGACTTACTCCATTCAGCACAATATCCTCTAGATCGACCCATATTGTTGCAGATGGCAAGATTTCATCCTTTTTTATGGTTGAGTAATATTCCAATGTATATATGTACCAACTCTTCTTTATCCATTCATCTATTGATGGACACCCAGGTTGCCTCCATATCTTGGTCCTTGTAAATAATGCTGCAATGAACATCTGGATTCAAATGTCCCTTAAAAGTAGTGTTTTGGGTTTCTTTGGATAAAAATCTAGAGGGATAACTGGGTCATTCTTTGTTATGGCCTTTGTTTTAAAGTTTATTTTGCATAGTGTAAGTATTGCTACCCCAGGATTTTGTTGTTGTTCATTATCATTTTCACGAAACATCTTTTTTCATCCTTTTACTTTCAGTCTGTGTGTGACTTTTGATCTAAAGTAAGCCTCTTGTAGACAGCATATGTAAGGGTCTTGTTTTCTTACCATTCAGCTACCCCATCTTTTGATCGAAGCATTTAATCTATTTACATTTAAAGTTATTGTTGATAGATATGTAGTTATTGCCATTTTATTATTCATATTTTCAATCTTTGTTTCTATTTCTTCTTAAAGAAGTCCCTCTAGCATTTCTTGTAATACTGGCTTGGTGTTGATGAACTCCGTTAGCTTTTCCTTGTCTAGGAAGCCCTTTATCTGTCTTTTGATTCTAAATGACAGCTTTGCTGGGTAGAGTACTCTTGATTGCTGATCCTTACTTGTCATCACTTTGAATATTTAATGCCAATCCCTTCTGGCCTGCAAAGTTTCTGTTGAAAAGTCAGCTTACAGTCTATGGGAGCTCCCTTGTAGGTAATTGGCTGCTTTTATCTTGCTGCTTTTAAGATTCTCACTTTGTTTTTACCATCTGGCATTTTAATTATGGTGTGTCTTGGTGTGGGCTTCTTTGGGTTCATCTTACTTGGGACTGTCTGTGTTTCTTAGGCTTGTATGTCTATTTCCTTCACCAGGTTAGGGACGTTTTCCATTATTATTTCTTGAAATGAGTTTTCAATTCCTTATTTTCTCCTCCTTCTAGTATCCCTATGATACAAATGTTATTACACTTGATGTTGTCCCAGAGGCCCCTTAAACTATCTCCATTTTAGGGGGATTCTTTATTCTTTTTGCTGTTCTGATTGGGTGTTTTCTGCTACCTTATTTTCTGAATCACTGTTTCGATTCTCCACTTCATCTCATCTATTTTTAATTCCTCCTAAGATATTTTTTATTTCAGCTATTGTATTCTTCATTTATGACTGGTTCTTTTTTATGTTTTCTATCTCCATTTTTATGTTTTCTATTCTGTTAAAGTTCTCGTTGCGTTCATCTACTCTTCTCCTAAAATCATTGAACATCTTTATAATCTGGTAGATTGTTTTTCTCCATTTTGTTTAGTTCATTTTCTGCACCTTAAAGTTTTGTTCTTTAATATGGGACATGTTTCTTTGTCTTCCCATTTTGGCAGGCTACTTGTGTTTGTTTCTATATATTAAGTAGGGCTGCCATGTTTCTCTGTCTTAGTAGAGTGGCCTTATGTAGTAGGTGTTCTGTGGATCCCAGTGGCAGAGTCTTCCCTGTTCACCTGAGCCGGGCGCTCCAGATATAACCCCTATATGGATTATGTGTGCCCTCTTGTTCTAGCTGAGCCTTGGTTGCTATTTGCACATCAGTAGTAGGGATTGATCCTTGGGGTGATTGGTTGTGATGACTGGCCATGACCAGTAGAGAAGCTGTTTTGCCAGAGCTGACCCTACAAAACAGGATTAACTTTAGCAAGGCTCTGGTGCCTGCCCTGTCTGCTCTTTGGGTGTGTCATCCTGACATGTGACCCCAGGTGGTGCTCTAGCTCAGACCAAAGCTGGCTACTGGGGATGTAGGCTGGAGCCTCTTGGGAGGAGCTCTGCCACAAGTCAAGTTCAGCTGCAATCTATGTCCTGCCCAGGGCCACGTGGCTGCCACCCACACTGGGTTTGCAAGTGCCTTTAGAGGCTAAGCTACAAACCGAGGCCAGGTGTCACTAGTGATTTGCATGGAGCTGCTCGGAAAGAGGAACAGGGTATATCAAGTCCAGATGCTGCTTGTTTAGGTTTTGTGAACCTTTAACAGATTTTAGGAACATCTACAGTGTGAACCAAGACAGGCCATTTGTATGGAAAATCCACTAGAAGTGGCTTGGATGGGCCAGCAAGCTGAGACGGGTAGGGTCTAAGGGAATCACCAGGCAGGGCAACCAGTGTTAGCTATGTTGATAGAGACTTGGATATGGCAGCTGCCTTATATGAGAGACCTTGACAAAGAAACAATGGATTCTGTCAGCACTTCTATCTGGAGGAAAGCTGCTCCTTCAACCCTCAGCCTGAAACTAGGCAACTCAGTTTCTCCCCATGTGTCCCTGGCACCTTTTCTAGCTGCTGTCCTAGAGCTGGAGCTCAGAGTGAGTGAGTTCACCACTGAGTAAGTCCATCTACAGGCCCCTTAAGAGGAAAGTCTATAACTCCTTCAGCTCTTCATTTTACTCAGCCACAATTTCCATTAGTTTTCACATCTGGAAGTTGTGGGAACTTCAATTTCCAGTGTTGTAACCCTGCACTGGGGAGCCCAGTGTGGGGCCAGGACCCCTCACTCTTCCAGGGACACCTCCACAGCTGAGATATTTCTCCCAGTTCTCAACCACCACACACAGATGTGGGACCAGCCCATTTTGCATCTCTGCCCCTCCTACCAGTCCCAAAGTGGCCTCTCCTGTGTGTTCCCAGCTGTAGGATTTCTGTTCAGCTAGACTTCAAGTGACTTCCCAATGATGGCCATTCTGTAGTTTAGTTGTAATTTTGATGCGGTTGTGAGAGGATGCAAGCACAGTGATTACCTACTCCACCATCTTGACCGGATGTCTTTTCACTTTTTTAATGGATTTTTTGCAAAAATTAAAAACAAAAGTTTTTAATTATAATAAAATCTAATTTATTTATTTTTCTTTTGTCATTTGTGCCATTGGTGTCATTATCTAAGAAAATTTTGCCTAGGCCATCATGAAGATCTTTTCCTATATTTTCTCCTAACAGTTTTAAAGATTTAGCTTTTACATTTAGACTGATGATTTATTCCGAGTTCATTTTTGTGTGGGACAAATTTTATTATTTAGCATGTGGATATCCAGTTGTCCCAACATCGTTTGTTGAAAAGACTATTCTTTCCCTCCATTAAATTATCTTGGCATCCTTTCCAAAAATTAACTGACCATAAATGTAAAAATTTATTTTTAACTCTCAATTATATTCCATTGACCTATATGTTCATTCTTATTCTTTGATTACTGCAGCTTTGTATTAAGTTTTGTAATTGGGATGTATGATTCCTCAAACTTTGTTCTTCATTTTCAAAATTGTTTTGGCTATTTTGAGTCTCTTGCATTTCTATATGAATTATAGAATTAGCTTGTTAATTTCTGGCAAAAGTATCAAGTAGTATTTTAATAGAAATCACATTGAATTTGTAGATGATTTTGGGGAATAAGACAATCTTAACAATATTAACTCTAATAAACCATGAACTTGGAACATCTTTTTATTTATTTAGGTCTACTTTAATTACTTTCAACAGTGTTTTATAGTTTTCAGTGTAAAAGTTTTATACTTCTTTTGTTCAATTTATTGCAAAGTATGTTATTTTTTGATACTATTGAAAATTGAATTGTTTAATTTTTTTCAAAATGTTCATTGTCAGCATATAGAAATATAATTGCTTTTGGATATTGGCCTTATGTTCTGAGACCTCGCTGAACTCATTTATTAGTTTTATTAGTGGATTTTATGGTGAATTCCTTAAGATTTTGTAATATCATGCCATCTGTGAATATAGTTTTACCTCTTCTCCAATCTGCCTCTTATTTTATTTTCTTGCCCAATTGTCCTGGCTAGAACTTTCAGTGCAAGATTGAACAGAAGTGGCAAGAGCAGACATTCCTGCCCTGTTCTTGATCTTCAACAGAAAGCATTCAGATTTTCACCATTAAGATGATATGAGCTGTGATTTATTCATAAATGTCCTTTCTCAGATTTAGGAAGTTCACTTTTACTTCTTGTTTATTGAGTGGTTTTATTATAAAAGCGTTTTGGATTTTTGCCAAGTGATTTTTTGCATCTATTGATATGATCATATGTTTTCTGGTTTTTATTCCATTATATGTTGCGTTAAGGGAACTATTTGATTTTTGGATGATTAAACCAACCTTGTACTACTGAGATAAACCTTATTTTGTCATTATGTATAATACTATTTTTATATTGCTGGATTTAGTTTGTATTTTTTTTTTTGAGGATTTCTACATCTATATTCATATGAAATAGTGGTTTATAGTTTTCTTTGGTGTCTTTATCTGGTTTCAGTATCTAGCCTCATAAAGCAGTTTGGAACCATTCCTTGTTGTATTGTTTGGATAATTTTATGAAGAATTAATATTAATTCTTCATTAAAGTTTTGATAGATTTCCCCAGTGCAGCCATCTGTGCATGGACTTTTCTTTGTGGGTAGTTTTTTAAATTGCTAATTTGACCTTTTTGCTTGTTTTAGGTCTATTTAGATATTCTATTTTTTCTTGAGTTAGTTTCAATCATTTGTATCTTTCTAGAAATTTGTCTATTTCATCTAAGTTGGCTAATTTGCTGGCACAAAAATTTGTAATAATTTTTTATAATTCTTTTTATTTTTATAAGGTCATTTTTTCTCTCTCTTTCCTGATCAATGCAGGTAAAGTTTTGTCAATTTTGTTGTTGTTGTTTTTTCCAAAAACCACTTACATTTCCATTGGTTTTCTTTATTTTTTATTTTCTCTCTTTCATTAATTTCTGCTCTAATCTTTATTATTTCTTTCCTCTGTTCAGTTTAGGTTTAGTTTGCTCTTCTTTTTCCCATGTTTTAAGTGGGAATGTTAGATTATTTTAACACAGGTATCTGCAGCCATAAATTTCCCACTAAGTCTTACTTTAGCTGCATCCCATAAGTTGTAGTAATTTACACCTTCATTTTCATCCATTTTGAAGACTTTCCTAATTTTTTTTGGATCATTAGTTATTTAAGAATGTGTTGTTTATTTTCCACCTATTCATGAATTACCAAAATTTTTCTCTATTAATTATTTTTAATTTCTTTCCGTTGCAGGAATTGTGGCCAAAAATGTATTTATTTTGATTTCAATTTTTAAAAAATTTATTGAGGCTTGTTTTACTGCTTAGCCTACGGTCATGTGTGCTTCAGAAAAATGTGTTTTCTCCTAGTCTTGGATAGAGTCTTTTTTTTATATGATCATCTGTCTATTTTTTCTAACCGCAAATGAAATAGTTAGTGGGGTATTAAAGACTTTAACTTTATTGTTGTATTGTCTATTTCTTTCTAGAATTATTTTAATTTTTACTTCATGTATTTTGGAACTCCGTTGTTAGATGCATGTATGTTTTTTAATTGTTATGTCTTTCTAATTCATTGACCTTTTTATCATTATAAAACATTCCACTTTATCTTAGTAATATTTTTTTTTAAGTTTATTTTGGGGATATTAGCATAGATATTCCACTTCTCTTATAGTTACTGTTTTCAATAGATATACTTTCCCATTCTTTTACTTTCAGCCTATTTGAACTTTTGAATCTAAAATGTGTCTCCTATAGACAGCAAATAATTTGATATTTTTTTCTACCTGGACAATCTCTGCTTCTGACTGATTGTTTAATACAGGGAATCCCAACCCCTGGGACTGGTACTGGTCAATGGCCTGTTAGGAACCAGGACTCACAACAGGGGGTGAGCAGCAGGGAGTGAGCGAAGCTTCATCTATATTTTCAGCTGCTCCCCAGTGCTAGCATCACCACCTCAGCTGCACCTCAGATCATCAGGCATTACATTCTTATAGGAGCACCAGTCCCTGGTGTCAAAAGGTTGGAGACCACGAGTTTAATATATCTTCCATTTTCCTTTTTGT
This sequence comes from Eidolon dupreanum, assembly GCA_028627145.1. Taxonomy (NCBI): domain Eukaryota; kingdom Metazoa; phylum Chordata; class Mammalia; order Chiroptera; family Pteropodidae; genus Eidolon; species Eidolon dupreanum. The sequence goes on along the minus strand of CM053509.1, from coordinate 92,498,260 downwards.
TTTCTATGTATCTCATATTTTTTTGTTCCTCTGTTTCTTCTTTACTTTCTTTGCATTTAGTGAATATTTTCTAGAATAACATTTTAATACTTTTAATATTTTTTTCACTATTTTAAAAGCTATTTCCTAGTGACTGCTTTAAGGTTTACAATACACATCTTAATGTATCATAATCTACTTTAAATTGACACAAACTTCATTCCTATAACCTTTTTTTGTGTTGTTATTATTATATAAACCATGTCTATATGTTATAAACTCAATAATATATTGCTATAGTTATTATTTTACACAATTTTGTATCTTCTTATATAAGTTTAGGGAAAAAACGATGAGCAAGTATATATTTTTAAAAATTCCAGTGAAAGGTTAATTCAACCACTTCTTTTTGCTATTATTTTTAAATATATTACATTTTATGTTATTGACCCAACAGTACAAGTTATATATTCTTATATAACAAATATAGCAATTAAACAACTTATGTGTATATATGTATATACAGTGATTTATACAATTTTCAAATCAGTTTTGAGAAAAAAATAGAAATTGTGCTATTTTTATAATTATCTGCATATTTATGTCTTCTGACACACTGTTTTTGTTTTTGTTTTTTTCATGAGGATTTAAATTATTCTCTAGTGTCTCTTGCTTTCAGCTTCCTTTAAGATTTTTTTATAAGGTGGATCTTTAAGCAATAAGTTTTTTGTTTCTGCTTATCAGGTAATGTCTTAATTTCTCCTTCATTTTTGAAGAATAGTGTTTGCTAGATATGAAATTCTGGTTTTATAGTTTGAGTTTTTGTCTTTTGGCATTTAGATCACATTATCCCACTGCCTTCTGTCCACCATTGTTTATGTTGAGAAGTCAGTCATTAGTTTTATTGGGTTTCCGTTGTGCATAATGAGTCATTTTCCTCTTGCTACTTTTGAGATTTTTATTTTTGTCTTTCAACATTTTTTACTATAATGTGTATGTCTGAGCCTACATTTCTTTGTGTTTATCCTACCTGAGTATTTTTTTTTTAGCTTCTTGAATATATAGAAACAAATTTTTCATCAAATTTGGGAAGTTTTCAGCCATCATTTCTTCAATATTTTTCTCTGCTCCTTTGTCTCCTCTTCTTCTGGTACTCCTTTTACTTGTATATTGGTATACTTACTGGTGTCCCACATTTCTCTGCAGTTCTGTTCATTTTGCTGTATCTTAGAGTTACCAGACTCCTCTTAATTGCTTTTCACCAAGACATAAACTATTTTCTCCAGCACCCTCAAGCATGGTTGATTCTCTTTGTTCCAAATAGTCAGTCCTCTCTGGCAGAGATGCAGAGCTTTCTTATGGCCTACCTTTCTTTAGACAAAAACCTCTATATCACTGTAACAGAACTGGTAGCAGCCCCTGCTTCTCTGGCAGTGATATCCCTACTTTATAGGTGGGCCTGAGAGGGGGTGGTAGTCTGTGATCTTCTCTGCTTGTTCCCTCCATCATTGTACTTCCACCCCACAAGTAAGTTAGGGTAGGGAGTGATTGGAATCCCTGTATACTCAGCCTGTCATGCCTAGAGTGGAATGACCACCCCATGAGTGGAAGATGCATGAGAGAAGAAGAGACCCGGTCTTCTGTCTGTACCTGCCTGAAATAGAGCTTCTGTAACACAGAGCTGAAAGATAAGAAATGTCACAACCTGTTCATTTCAAGATGGAACCATAGTAACCACAGACTAAGATATGAGGGAGAGGGACTCCTAAATTCTTGGCTGCATATGCCTAGGGTGGAGATTTTGGGGAAAGAGTGTTAATGGAACAAGTTGTGGCTCAAATGTCACAGACACTCACTGTTTTTTATGAGATTTAGTACATTTTCTTAAATGGATGTTTCACCATTTGCTCTATGGCCTTAGGACAATTTCCAGTCTCTAAATGATTGTTGTTTTATAAGAAATAATTTCACTCATTGAAATTGTGGTTTTGTTGAAGAAAGAATCTATGGCACTCCTTACTCAGTCATTCCAGAAGTCCTCTAGACATTTTTTAAGCAGTTAAATGTGTGGTAATTTGTTACATGGCAATAGAAAACTAATACAAGTGTAGTTTGTATTGCCATTCTATTAAGAATTGGAAAGCAGCTGTAGAAAAATGTTGAAAAAATGCCTCTATGAAAGACTTCTCCCATCTGGACCACCACCCAGGAGCAGGGAGGAAGAGAGCAGACATCCCTGGCGGCCCCCTCCTCTTCCTGGTAAGCTCATGGGAACTGGGATGTAGAATCACTGTAGCAGGGGCTCCAGGGAGCTGCAGGTCTCTCTTTCTTTCCTTCTTCCCAGAGCACAGGAGGATTGGAGAACGTCACAGCCCAACTTCTGATCTGAAGCACCTCTGCTCAGGTGAGAACAATTCATCTCCAACTTACAACCAAGAAAAATATTCAGGATGAACTAACTGTTTAATTTGAGACCTTAAATGCAGATGTGACTTTAACAGAGACTAGATAATAATTATATTTAATTAAAAAGTTCTTAGGAAATAACTAGGCCATTTTTCTCTTTAATCATCTTATTTGAGATTATTATTGGTAAATTATACCTAGCTATGATTGGATTCACTAAATCTCTGTGTCTTATTTTAGGAAAAAAAGATGTATTTGTGGAAGTAAGATAGACTTCTTCCAGTAATTCAACCACTGGAAAAGATTCATGCAACCTTATTTCTAGAAACTGTCATGTGCCAACAGGCAGGTCCATGAATTATAGCTGTCCACCCTAGTAAGAAATCAGCTTACTCTGGAGAGGTGATATGAATCTACCTACAGGTATAGCAGACATCACAGAGGATGGGAAGAAGCAGAATCAGAGGCCCAGACAAAGAACAGAAGTATGTGGATTGCTGCCATCCTTCTTGGAAGACCCAAGAACAGAAATGCTCTTCCAAGTAAGGCTGCATTTTGCTTTGCATAGTAGGTTCACTACAGGAGTAAGGACACTGTGAAGAATCAGAACACATTAGCCCTAAGACAAGAGAGGAGTAGAACATAAACAATCATGCATCTATATGGTGGAAAATAACCACTAAAGTTCATGTTTTTGATATTTTATGTCATGTTTTAATAGCATAAAGGAAAAAATACCTATTATTCTGATAAGTAGGACAGAGACCTTTATGCCACACAACCCTAATTTGTGCTGTGCAATACATGGTAGCTTCATATCAGTTTCATATATATATATATATATATATATATATATATATATATATACACACACACACACACACATACACACACACATATATATATGTTATATGCACATGAAAACACACAGATAGTACATTGTATCTTCCTATATGTTGCATACATAAATATTGTATGTATGCATACACACACACAGCAAAGATATACACACACATGATACTGTAGCTCTCTCCTCTCTCTCTCTGCCTCTGTATGTGTGTATGTATGTGTGTGTGTGTGTGTCTGTGTAGTCTCATTTCTTCCTTGCAACAGTTCTGTGTGGGAGGTATATACTGGGTTGAATAGCATTCCCCAAAATTTATATCTTCCTGGAATCCATGAATATGATCTTATTTGGAAATAAGATCTTTGCAGATGTAATCAAGTTAAGATGAGCTCATATTGTATTAAGGCAGTCCTAAATCCAATAACTGGTGTTCTTATAAAATGTGTGTGGGTGGGTGGGGGGTGTGGATTGGACACAGATATATGGGGGGAAAGCCTATGTGAAGACAGAGATAGAGACTGGAGTGATCTGTCTACAAGCCAAGTTATGTCAAGGATTGCCAGTAATCACCAGAAGCTAGAATAGGTGAGGAAGGATCCTATCTAACACCTTCAGAGGGAGTAAGGCCCAGAAAACACCTTGATTTAAGGCTTCTGGCATCCAGAATTATGAGAGAATAAATTTCTGTTGTTTTAAGCTATCTATTTTATGATACTTTGTCACAGTCGTCCTGGGAAATCCATACAAGATATATTTATTTCCATTTGATACATCAAGACCATTAGAATCAGTAAGATTAAGAAAACTACGTAAGGCCACACAGTTAATAGCTGTAGAGACAGAATTCAAATGCAGATAAAGTGGAGCCTGAGGGACTGGGAACCACAGGCTACACAACCTCCCAGATTTTAGTAAAATTCAAGGAAAAAAAAATTTTAAACATGTCAGCATTTTGGGGGTAGTTGGACAGGAGGTGATTTTAATTTTTCTCATCTGATTATTTTGTAGTTTCCAGTTTTTTATGATGAACATATATAATGTTCATAATCGAAAGCGAAGAACTAGTGTTAAATAATTATGGCTCCAAGCCAGGTGAAACCATGGTCACAGGTGAAAGGCACCCTCTTCACCTTTCCCTTCCAGCTGCTGCCTCAGGGAGCTGGGCTGAGGCTAAACTCAGAAAACAGCGGTGATTTCCCTCCTAGGAGAAAGCCCTGCAGCCAGCAGGGTGAGGCAATCAAACCACTAGTAGCTTCATCTCTGGGGCAATTCTGAATTAACACTGTGTGATATTTCCAGGTGAAAGTAAAATCCACTCCTTTAAGGCCTAGATTCCCCAGGGCACTCTCTGTGGGCCTCAAGGGAACCGTGCCACCCCCCCCACTCACCTGTGACCCACCACCACCCATGTCATCCTCTTCAAGATCACAGACCACAAGCACAATTATTGCCATCAAAAATGATGATCATTTCTATTTACCAGTTTAAGTTCTTGAATATACAGTCCAGATGAGAGCTTGAATACAGTATGTCCCTTTCTTCCTCCCAATTCCTACTCTGGGGAAACAGCAGGGCCAAGGATGCCTCCTCTGGTGTCTGAGGGCTGCAGAGGGACTGGGTACCCTGCCTGGAAGCCTGATATGAAGACTAGTTGTGTGCATCTCTACGTGATTGCTACCAAGAAACACTGACCCTGCTCAGGGCTGTCTTCCAGGAAACTATGTGCTCCCGCAGACCTTCAGGAAGCCTAGAGCAGGGGCCTGCTGGGGCTGATGGTTCTGTCTCCAAGGACAGGAGAAAACAGTCTCCTTCCACAAAGACATAAAAACCACTGCTTCTTCCCCAACCTCCAGCCAAAACTGATAAGTGTGTTGGGTCATATGGCTTCACTGAAGAAAATCCTGGAGGAAGTAGTCCGACTGGAGAATGGATCTCGAACCAAGGCAGGGTGAGGAGAACCGGCAGGGTGTTCATAAATGGAGCGTAATGGATCTGCTAGGTCAACAGTATTGATGGTGACGATATGGCTGAGTTTAAGTATATAGGCACTGAGAATGGTTTAAAAATGAAAAGATATACTATATTTTAAAAGCTAATGATAGCCTAGAATGACAAGTTTTAAACTATTGGCAAACTGGGAATTGGAGTGAGTGGGTATAAAGTGAGGAGAGAAGTAATGTTTTGGTTTCATATTGGTGTTTGAGGAGAGGAAAGAGGGAACTAAATATTTGGGAGAAATAATTATTTAATGTTTTTATGGTTATTAATAAATATTCAATAATTAAAGTTGAAAGTAGAAAGCAGAACTGAAAAGTATTCTATAAAAATTCCAACATAAAAGGGTAAAAATATGAATGAAGAAAATTTAACCGAATGACAATTTGGTAAGAAAATGGGTAAAATAAATGATGAGACATTTCAAAGATACAGTCAATAAGACTGTATCAAATATGAAATTTATTGTCTATTGTAAAATTTAAAAATATATTTGGTCTTGGTCCCCAGTTCCTGGTGCACATCTCCTGGAACCTCCAGGGTGATAAGAATGTCTCTTGTATGCTAATGAGATAACTGGAGATTGAGGGCCAGTTGGAATGGGACTGGTCTCCAGAAAGATCCACAGCTGATTAGAGGGTAAAACTTTCAGCCTTACTCCCAAATTTCTAAGGAGGGGAGAAGAGCTGGAGATTGGGTTCAATAACAAAAGACTGATGATTTAATCAATCATGCCTATGTAATTAAACCCCTAAGCATTGGAGTTCGGTGAGCTTCTGGGTTGGTGAACATATGGAGGTGCTGGGAACATGGAGCGCCTGGCAAAGGCATGAAAATTCTCCAATTCTCACCATACTTTGCCCTGTGCCTCTTCCATTTAGTTTCATTTGTATCCTTTACAATAAGCCAGTAAGCAAACTTTTCCTGGTCTGTGAGTCGTTCTAAAAAATAATCAAACCTAAACAGTTTGTGAGAGCCCCCAAATTTACAGTTGACTTGGCAAAAGTGTTGATGGCCTGCATACCCCATTTGCAGCTGATGTGAGAAGTGGAAGCAATCTTACAGCACTAGGCCCTGTGGGGTCTGTGCTAACTCCAGGAAGATAGTATCAGGATTGGATGAAATTTTTTTCAATAATTTTTTATTTTTTAATTATAGTTGACATACAATATTATATTAGTTTTAGATGTACAACATAGTGATTAGACATTGATATAACTTAAGAAATAATTACCCCCAAAATCTTGTACCCATCTGACACCATACATAGTTATTACAATATTATTGATTATTTTTCTTTATGTTATACTTTACATCTTCATCACTATTTGTAACTACCAATTTGTACTTCTTAATCCCTTCCTCTTTTTTACCCATCCTCCCAAGCCCCTGCCTATCAGGGAACTACTGCAATATTCTCTGCATTTATGATTTTGTTTCTGTTTTGTTTATTCACTTATTTTGTTCTTTAGAGCCCGCATAGAAGGAAATCCTATGGCACTGGTCCTTCTCTGTCTGACTTTCTCCACTCAACACAATACCCTCTAGGTTCATGCATGTTGTTTCAGGTAGCAAGATTTCATTCTTTTTTTTTATAACTGAGTAATATTCCATTGTATATATGTACTACATTCTTTTTATCCATATATCCATTGATGAACACCTAGATTGTCTCCAGATCTTGGCTATTATAAGTAATACTGCAATAACCATATGAATGTACATGTCCCTTCAAAGTAGTGGTTTGGGTTTCTCCATATAAATAATTAGAAGTGGAATTACTGAATGCTTCTTTATCTCTAGTTATAGTACTTGTTTTAAAGTCTATTTTGTCTGATATAAGTATTTCTATCCCAGCTTTTTTGTTTGTTTGTTTCTATTTTTATGAAATATCATTTTTCATCTCTTTACTTTCAGTCTGTGTGTGTCTTTCGATCTGAAGTGAGTATCTTATAGGCACTATATGTAATGATCTTGTTTTCTTATCCATTCAGCCACCCATGTCTTTTGTTTGGAGCATTTAATCCATTTACATTTAAAGTAAATATTGATAGATGTGTAGTTATTGCCATTTTATTATTCATATTTTGATCTTCATTTCTACTGCTTCTTAAAGAAGTCCCTCCAGCATTTCTTGTAATACTGGCTTGGTGTTGATGAACTCTATTAGCTTTTTCTTGTCCAGGAAGCTCTTTATCTGTCTTTCGATTCTAAAAGACAGCTTTGCCAGGTAGAGTACTCTAGATTGTATGTAGATCCTTACTTTCCATTACTTTGAATATTTCATGCCAATCCCTTCTGGTCTGCAAAGTTTCTGTTGAGAAGTCAGCTGACAGTCTATGGGAAACTCTCTTGGAGGTAACTGACTGCTTTTATCTTGCTGCTTTTAAGATTCTCTCTTTGTTTTTACCATCTGGCATTTTAATTATGGTGTGTCTTGGTGTGGGCCTCTTTGGGTTCATCTTACTTGGGACTGTCTGTGCTCGTTAGGCTTGTATGTCTATTTCCTTCACCAGGTTAGGGACATTTTCCATTATTACTTCTTGAAATAAGTTTTCAATTCCTCACTCTCTCTTCCTTCTAGTATCCCTATGATGCAAATATTGTTACACTTGATGTTGTCTCAGAGGCCCCTTAAACTATCCTAATTCTTTTTAATTCTTTTTTTTTTTTTTTTTTTTTTTTTTTTGCTGTTCGAATTGGGTATTTTCTGCTACCTTACCAACAAAATTACTGATTTGATCCTCTGCTTCATTTAACCTACTGTTGATTTCCTCTAATGTATTCTTTACTTCAATTATTGTAACCTTCATTTCTGACTGCTTCTGTTTTATGTTTTCTTTCTCTATTTTCCTATCTCTTCATTGAAGTTCTTACTGATGTCATTAAGTATCCTTATAACCAGTGTTTTGAACTCTGCATCTGGTAGATTGCATGTCTCCATCTTGTTTAGTTTTTTTTTTTTTTTTTCTGGAGCTTTGTTCTGTTCTTTCACTTGGGACATGTTTCTTTGTCTTCCCGTTTTGAGTGCCTCCCTGTGTTTGGTTCTATGTATTAGGTAGAACTACTATGTCTCCCAATCTTAGTAGATTGACTTTATGTGGTAGGTGTCTTCTGGGGCCCAGTGGTGGCGGTCTCTCTGGTCACCTTAGGCAGGTCCTCCAAGTATATCATTTGTGTGGGTTTTTGGTGCCCTCTCATTGTACTTGAGCTTTGGTTGCTGTTTGCACATCAGTGTGAGGGATTGACCTTTAGGCTGACTGGTTGTGAGGATTGGCCATGACTACAGTGGAGGAGCTGTTGTACAGAGGAGGATTTGCTTTAGCAGGGCTCTGGTGCTTGCCCTGTCTGCCTTGGGGTGTCATCTGAGGAGGCGGCTGGGTGGTGTTTTGGCTCAGTTGGAAGCCAGCTACTACCCTGTGAGGTAGCTCTGGGGCCTTCTGAGAAGGGCCCCACCACAGGCCAAAGTCAGTCACCACCTGTGCCCTGCCCAGGGCCACCTAGCATGAACCATAAAGTGATCCACAAGTGGCCGCCAAACACATTAGGCTTGAAGGTGCCAGGGTGAGGCCAAGCCTTGAACACCACCAGTGCCAGGCTTGAAGCTGCTCAGCAAGATGTATGGGGCATGCAAAGACCACATGCTTCTAGTTTGGGGTTTGCGAATCTTTGAGAGGTTTTAAGTAAATCCACAGCTTGAGCCAAGTCAGGTCATTTGTAGGAAAAAACACTGGAAGCTGCTTGGATGGGTCTGCCTGTTGGGTAGGGCAGGGCCTCAGGGAATCATCAGGGTTGGGCAATCAGTATTAGCCAGGTTGAAGGAAACTCAGATATGTCAGCTGCCTGGTCTGCATGCTGGGTCTGGGGAGGCCTCAACAAAAGAACGATGGCCTTTGCCAGCACTTCTGTCTGGGATAAAACTGCTCCTCCAGCCATAGCTCTGAAGCCAGATAATTTAGTTCATCCCTATATATCCCTGGTGTCTTTTGAGCAGCTGATGTAGCACTGAAGCTTAGACTGAGTGAGTCTTTCAGCATGTAAGTCTGTGCACAGGCCCTTTAAGAAGAACATTTAGGACTTTGACAGTCCTCCGTGTCACTCAGACATAATCTCTGCTGGTTTTCACAGCCAGAGGTTATGGCGACTTTTCTTCTCAGCTCTGGGACGCTGGGCTGAACAACCTGATGTGGGCTTGGAAACCTCACTCCTCAGGGGGGACTTCCGCAGTCAAGATATCTCTCCCAGTTTTTAATTACCACATGTGGGTTTGGGACCAGCCCATTTTGCATCTCCGCCTTTTCTACCAGTCTTGATATTGTTTTTTCTATATGTCCTTAGTTATAGGACTTCTGTTCAGCTAGACTTCAGGTGATTCTCAATGATGGTTGTTCTGTAGTTTAGTTGTAATATTAATGTAGTCATGAGAGTAGGCAAGCATAGCATTTACCTACTTTGCCATCTTGACCAGACATCCAGGATCAGATGGAATTGAATTTTTGGATATCCAGCTAGTATCAAAAAATTGGAGGTTGTAACTTATAAAATCCAAATTAAGACCACAATGTGATACCAATACTCTCACATGCGATTGACAAAAATGTAGAGAGCCTGGGAACATGAACAGTGGGGAAGACTGTGAATGGATATGTTCCTGAGGGTGCAAATCAGAGCAACCACTTTGGAAGTGAACCGACCCTTGTCTCACATATGACTCAGCAACTCTGTTCCTAAGTGTGTATCTAGGGGAAATCCCATCACGCATGCCCCAGAGCCTCTACACAAAAATGCCCATTCCAGCTAAGACTCTAAGACAATGGAAAAGTCCATCAATAGAGGAATAGAAGAATATGTTGTTGTCTATTAGAAATGGAATGCTGTATAGCAATGTAATTGACCAAGCAACAGCTTTACACAACGGTATGGATCCTAGTAACAAAGTTGTGTACAAAATACAAAAGCAAGTCCCAGAAGATGAAATATAATATGATATCCTTTCAGAAAATGCAAAAATAAGCAAAATAAAACAGTATACAGTTTAGGCATATAAATAATTCATTAAGAAGCAAGGATTGATTGACATGAATTTCAAGTTAGTAAATGTGGCTCTTGAAGAGGTAAGCAAAAGTTGCTATTATCTTAAAACACATACTTGGTTTATCCCTTAACCATTTTCCAGGTTAAGTCAGGCATTACTGCAATTAGCAAATGACAATGCTTTACCCCAGGGGTTTTTCTCCACCAAGAAAATGCATCAATCAGTTTTTTTATTTACTTGCCGATGCATGTTAGTGATTTTTTTAGTGATTCTTTTGAGAATAGCTTTCTTTTGTAGTGTGGAATTTTATGATATCTTGTGGAGTAATGAAGTGAATGTATTTTGTACAAAAAAAAAACATATTTTAAGGACTATTTAACAGGGGATATTTTCTCTTTCTCTTGGCAACAAAATACAGTTAAGTAATTCTATTGTTTGTTGGAATGCCTATCTTTTCCATGTGGGATTCTATACAAGGTAGGAAGGGGCAAGGCGTGGATGGTAAGAAATAAGAAACAGATCTATTCAACCCACAGGTATGGAGATAGGTAGTTCCTGGCTTTGTGCTCCATGTGGTTTAAAGTCTGAGAAGATTCTTTCATTTTAATGACCCTGACTCTCAATATCTAGTAAAAAGAATGTTTAACAGCTAATTCCTTAGTGTCTTTAAAAGTTACTGAGCCTGAACTGCAAAAGACAGGATTCTTTTACTGCAGCTATTGTAAAAATAATCCTAATATCATTGAAATCAAAGTGAACCTACTGCTACTGTCTGCCCTTTGCACATATGTTATTTTAGGTAAGATCACATTCAGTGATCTGTAAATACTTACTATGATGGAGTAACACTAAAAAACAAGGATATCAAGAAGGCAGCAACCTGCAGATCAGCATCCTTAAAGTTCTACAAACAACAGGAAAGAGAGGAAGAATGTCAGCCCTAAATGAAAAACTGGCTGGAGGGGTACATTTTTCTAAATCACAAAGTTACATAACCAAAATCCCACAATCCTAAATTGGTACAAGGGTCAGCCCACCTCTTCTTAATTTGTACTGCATATGACAGGTCATGGAATCTTCCCCTGCTTTCAATGGCAGGTGCACGCCCCTTGAAGGAGTGCACAGGGCAGTAATATGAAGGAGAACCAAAGTGGAAGGAGGAGGAAAAAAACAGAGTTGGGATGTCTAGGCAGAGGTGTGGGTGCAAAAAGCAGACCAGGGGTCCACAGTGGTAGAGTGAGTGAAGAGGGGATCTGGGGCAGGCTCTGGGCAGTGAGGGCAGGAAATCAGAGCCTTGCCAAATGCATATGGGCCGCAGAGAACTTTTCACTCATCTACTTGATTACTATGAGATCAGATGCACAGGAGCAAGAAGGAGCCTGTAGAGAGGACAAGAAGAAGGGTAGCTGATCCGAACATTACATGGAAACAGGTCTCAACTGTGGCGGAAGAAAGGGGACAGAGATTAACACTGGCCAAAATGTCCTTGAATAAGAGATTCAGAGAAACGAAGCAAGGGATGTGTCAGTACAGGTAGTGCAGTAGGCAGGGGAGGAGGGGACATCACTCCAAACCCTCTGTGTACAGAGTGAGCATTTCCGGAGAGGGAATGGGTGGGACATATGTCATGAGGAGAGGTGATGCTGGTGACAGCATGTTTGGAGACCAGGAGAGGGGACAGAATGTACAGCTCATCAGCCCTGAAGGCCTAACTGCAGTGAGAGGCCATAAAGCTGTGGGTATATCAGCCTGCAGGATGAAGCCTTGGGGAGAGAAAATGCAAGTGGCTGAATAGATCCCAGATAGAGCAGCTGTAGCAGAGGTACAAGAAGATGCAGAATTTGAAGGTGTAGAAAGGAGGTAAAACAGCGTACTAGGGGAACTGGGTTGTGAAAGAAGACAGTGAAACCTTGGGCAGGGGGTCAATGGACCAGAAAACTCTGAAGTCAGAGAATCCTTTGCAGACTGGAGGAAGCAAAGGGCTTTGATTATGCTCAGAGAGTTGGAAGTGGATGGCTTCAGAAAAATGACAAGATGACCATGTGACATGGGTACCAAGTTGGGTGTATAAAGGTTGTTGGAGGAGAACAGCAAATTTGCTTTGAGCACTGACTGTTCACAGACACAAGAAGCTGGCAAGAATGTTAGCAGCTAATGGGAGAATTACATTTAATGTGAAATTTGTTCAAAGTCCACAGAGCTAAACAAACAAACAAAAAAATCACAAGATGAAGACCATCAAGCTGTTTTTCTAACAATATTATTCCTAAGGATCCACACCTTAATGAAATGTTAAGAATAAGATGTAAAAGGAACTTCACATCCTATATTCTGGATTCTTGGTGCCATCACAGAGCTTCTGGATCATCCCCGACCTGAGCCCCATCCCTATTGTTTCAGGCATATAATTTGAGTCCTCTGTTATTTGCAGCTCAAAGTCTCCCAACAGATACAGGGACTATTTACACAAGTCATTTATTTTTTTTCCAACTCTTCTTTTTCTCTCCTATACTAACTCAGCTAGATTAATTCTTCTAGCAGAAATTAACAGTGGATTTCTTCCCAAAATACTTTTGCACACAAATCAGCTGCATTTTAAACTAATGAAGCAACAACACCTTATGAAAAAGATATGCTAGGGTAACATGAAAGACCAAGGTAAGAACATAAACTTAAAAACATTTCCACAAAATTCAGATGTGTAGGAGACCAGAATATAAATGCTAAACAACAACAACAACAATCACAAAAATAGAACTTTCTCTATTATTGAGAACAACAACAACAACAATAATCACAAAAATGGAACTTTCTCTATTACTGAGATCAATGAACAGTTCACCAGAATATCTGGAAGATCAGCCAGGCAGAGAACAAAAACCAGACACGTGGATATTCACTGTCAGTCCTCTGTAATGTAAGAGAAATCACTAAAGAGTGAGTGCAGACAAACCTGGGTACACCAGCAAAATCTGTGACAGAGCTCTCACAGAAGTACAGAGTATTGACATAATTTGCTTTTTTATTCCCTATCTGTGTTTTTCACTGTCTCATTTTGTGAAGACAGCTAGGCTGTTCCTAGGGACAATTTATGTATAGCCCAAATCAGAGGTGACAGTAAGACTCTCCCCTTCCTGGCCTTTGTTTTCCTTATGCCTGAATGTATTGAAGAGATTATTCTAAGAGTCATTGTAGACAACCAGGCAGATAGAGATGGGGGGAAGCATTGGGAGTAAAAAGAAGAGACCCAGAGGAGGGGGGAACACCAGAGAGAAATGGCTGCCAAGCAATGTAGTTCTCAGCTTGCCAACAGTTCCTGTTTCCCGCTTGGTGCATGGGGGCAAATAGCTCCCAAGTTCACCAGGCCATGACCAACTAAGACAGTGAAGCCACTGGCAGCCACCAGGTTGGATCTTAGCTATGAGGTACCCTCCTCCTCAATCCTATGAACTTCCCATGGTAGGTCAAATCTGGGAAAACAGGAGATGTCATGACTCCCTGAGATCCAAGTCCCTACCAGCCTGAAAGCATAAAGACTGAGAGTCACTTTTCAAGACAAATTAAGAAATGAATGTGTTTTGCCTACCTGAGTTTGGTGGTATGAAGCTCATACCTGCTGCTGATCAACACACGCATAAATTTTTGTGGTTATTTGGTCTTTTTTTGACTTTAGAAAACGAAGTTTGAAATGAAAGGATTTGTGAGAAACACTAATAATACATTTTAAAATTGTATTTTTTAAAATTCTCTAGTCTAAATCTAAGTACAAAATCAATAGACCAATGATAGAATAAAGCTAAGGACATCAATATGAACTCATGTTTGTTTTAACATAGATTCCCATAAATGTAGATCTGTGTGCATACAAAGATTAGCACGCACACACATAGTCACCAGCTCTGTCAACCATGAGGGTCTCAGAGAGTGACACCTGAGGAATAGCAAGCAGATCCAGAACCAATATCTTTGTTTCTAAATGCCAACTTCCAAAAAATGGAACCACAGTTCCCCAGAGAAATGGCTGATTCTAGGACAGGGGTAAGGGAAACACAAGAAGAGCCAGGAACATCTTATTGTGCCAGAAATAAGAAAGCACTCAAAAAAAGAATGAAAAAGTAACAAGTCGGGGACATTTTGAAAGAGCACAAGGATCCAACCTAGAAAAACTCCTAATGGCCAAAGCTGGAACAAATTGAGCAATTAAATAAACAAGGAAAATATTAAATTGTGACCCAGAGAAGAAAATAAATATCTGTGAGTACATACTGGTATAAATAAATTATTATAAAATAAATAAATGAGGAAATAAGACAAATATTCCTTCAAGGATTCCAAATACTAAATGTAGAAGAACTGAAAGAGAAAAATCATGAGAACATCACAATAACAATTACTGCAGGCAAGGTCCACAAATGATGCTAAAATTAGTGAGGGAGACTTAAAAGCTGCAGGATATTGGAATAGCCTCAAAGTATCTACCACAAAATGTTTATTAATTACCATGGTGGTTTTAACATATGTCTGCAAATTCTTGATCTACCTCCAGGAGGCAGATGTTACTTCTCCGCCCCTTGAGTATGAGCTGGACTTAGTGACTGGCTTCTAATTCATTGAAAGAGAAAAAAAAACCTTCACAAAGAACCTACCTTTCCCAGGAGGTCCAGGTTACAAGCACCAGGAGGAGCTGGCTGAGAGCACATACCCCCTGATATGCAATGATGAGGATGCTCACCTCTGTGATAGTCTCTCAAAAATTCATAGCCCCAGAGTAGCCATGAGAAAGCATCAGACAAACTCAGACAGAGGGACTTTCTACAGAATACCTTACCAGTGCTCTTCAGAACCATCAAAGTCATGAAAACAAGGAAAGACTGAAAACTGTCATGAACCCCAGGAGAATAAAAAGCCATACAATAATAAATGCAATATGGAATCCTGGATGGGATCCTGGGGACAGAAACAAGATATCAGTGGAAAAACAGGTGACATCCAGACAGTCTGGGCTTCAATAAATAGTGTAGCACCGATGTTAATTTCTTAGTTTTGACAAATGTCCTGTGGTTACTTAAGATTTCATCTTCAGGGAAGCTGAATGAGGATGAGAATTTTCTGTACTATTCACCAAATTATCTGTACTTTCACCAGAATAAAAGGCCAGAATCTCATGTAGTTAGTAAGAATGTAACACCGTCTGACTCAGCAATTCCATTTTTGTTTAGGAATTTATCCTAAGGAGAAAATCGCATATACACACATATATTTGGCTACAAAGACATCCACTGTTGTGTTGCTCTGTCTAGAGTCCAGTCTCCTATGGGGGTGTGTTAGGAGGTCCAGTTATGGTTTCCAGAATAGTTCTGAGCCACTGACACCCCAAAGTGCTCAAGGGGAAACAGAATTAAACAAAAAATATTAGGATACTCATCAAAGAAATTTGTTGGAAAAGTGCCTGTGAGGGTATAGAAAGAAAATTAAGTGAAAAAAGAGAGAGAAGATGCCATGGCTGCCAAGGCCGCATTGTGTTCTCTGTGTGCGCACATTCTGCTGGCAAACATACATGGAACCAGCCAGAGAGCAGAGTGTCTGCACAGCTGGGAGACACTATTTTGTGACCCAGGTCTCATTCAGCAACTGAGACCAAGTGCCACCTCCCAAAATGGTTATTTCCCTTGCCCTGTAGCTGGATTATGACTTTGGAGACTCAAGTGCAGTTTAAGACCCAGCTATCGAGAATGTCCACACACTTCCAGCTGATAGGCCTAGTTCAAAGGTAGAGCAGTTGTTCCCAGAATAGAAATGTGTACTCTGTGCTTCCAGCTGCTCCTACTGCGACTGAGTGCCGTACCGTCCCCACCAGGCCATGGGGGCCCTCAATGGCTCTACCTGCCCACGGCCATGTGCTGGGAAGACCAGGATCCCCAAAACTTGCACAGATGAACAGGAGTCTTGTGTCAGGCTATTTGTAGCACAAAGTTGTAAAAATGCACCGTGATGTTTTTAAGTGTATATATGAATTACCCAAGAGAAATTGAGTTCAACCATTCATATTTCAGATATGCCTGGCCAACACTCTAGCACTTTGTTCAGCAAATGTGCTCATGCTCAAATGCTTACTGTTAAAAGGGTTGGTTATTTTGCCTTCCCCCCACATCCCTAAAAATGACTGTGCCTTATAATACTCTTCTAATCTTAAGCCACCTGCTTAAAAGAACTCACCTTTCCTTTAGGATTTACATGTCTTTACAATATTTCAAAGAGAAAGTCTAGACTGATTTTACAGAAGTGCAGACTTCGTGAATCTGCACATTTGTAAATTAGTAGCTGTCCATTAGGCCAATACACCTTGAAAATGGTATCATTAGCTGGCTGGCCCATTCTGAAGAAACTCTTTCTGGCCACCAGCCTAGGGGGTCAGCTGGAAGCCGAGAACCTTCACCGTGTCGTCATGTCATCCACACCCAGTGGGGCTGTTTCCACATTCTGCTGGCCTCTCATAAGGCGTGCAATCTCACTTTCAACACCACTGACCAAAACCACTTGCCCTATAGCCATAACGTGTACCTCCACCCGGTCAAAGATCCTTTTGAGACTTTGATAAAAGCCAAGGAGAACAAAGTCTCTTGTTCCTAGAAGCATTCTGCATACCCATCCCAAAATGTCAGTGACATCTTCCCAGCCAGTCTCAGCAGCTGCTGCTTCTCCTTCTTCTCCTGCCAGACCCCCCCACCCTCAACCCTAGCCATTACCTCAGACTTTGTTCAGGAGAGGGGCCAGTGGTCTGGGTGGCTCCTGCTCACCAAAATGTCCTCAGGGCTTCACAGGATCCTGACATCCCTGAGATTAGACTGGGCTGGCTTCTCCCCACACTCTCTGCTTTCTGCACAGTCATAATCAACTGGGACCATGGAAGCTTATTCACACCATTCCATTATTTGTGTTTCACAATAAACACATTTGTGAAACAGTTTTGTACAAGTGCATCTCAGAAGCAAACAAGACAAAAACCTTCTTTAAAAATTCACTTACATGTACTCACTGTCATTATCAGTTTAAAATGATCAGAAGCTTCATGGTTTTAAAGCTTGGGGAAATGAATGCTCCTCTCTTTTTTTGCCTGCAAGAAAGCATGCACCAGCGATACAGGTCCCATTTGAGACTTACAGAATTCAATGATGTAGCTCAATAATGTAGAAGTGAATGATCACTTCTATTTTTTATCCCCATTGTTTTTAAGAATGGGGAGAGATGGATAGTGTTGAAAAGGAAGAGCCACGGCAAAAAGGAAGTTATAGTTCACTAATGGTCCAAACACTGAATTTGAACTCTTAAGATAGCCATAAAACACGTAGAAGTATTTTATGTTAGGTAAAAACTATGAGTGGTGGGGGTGGGAAAAGAATGAGTCATACTGGTTAGGGATGGCAAACATGGAATGAATTAGTTGTAGGTATTAAAAAATTAATTCCTCATAAACTAAGGGCTATTTTCCTAGCTAATCTTCAGCTGATCAGGAGTACCATGGATACTTAAAAATCTATCCCAATGAGATGGGAGTTTTCAAAGTTTGACTCCAGGACCAGCAGCATTCATGGTTCTCCTGGATTGAGAGTTGGGTGAACCATTTCATATGCTCATTGATAGGACAATCTAATCATCAACTTTACCCAGAATCCAAAAATGAAGCACCCAAGAAAAGATCAGGTTATTAGTGAGAGCCTTTCATAGAAGGAGCCAGAGGTCACAAGTGATCCCCTTCTCACCCCACCACACCACCCATCTTTCCGGAGTCTCAGACAAGGAATCTGAGTTGAAAGGTGGACTTGGACGCCACTCTGTCCTTGGTGAGGAGTGACCCTAGGCACTGATTCCCCAGCCTTTCCTGATATTAGAAGCTGGGCCTCTCAGGAGTTTCTGCAGGAGGAAGCTGTAGGCGGCTTCTGGACTAGACATCCAGCTGACCTCCCACAGTGAACATGGGCTGGAGGGCTCCTAAAGCAGACTTTTTCTCAACAGCATTCTCATCGCACTGTAGCCATTACCCTTTTCCTATACACTCCTGAAAAGCAGTGATCTCTTTGCTCAGCTTTGTATTCTCAGAGCATGAAGCCCAGTAACTTTCAGGGAATACTTGTTACACTAGGAAAGACCTAAATGCTTTCAGCATCCAAGTGGCTGACAAAGAGATGAGTTACTTTGTTTTTGCCAATCTTGACTGCTTTGCCAATATAATAAGAAACACAGTCTGAGAACCAATTCTCCAATCCACTTTAAAATAATATTTGAAAATGTACTCGGTACTCAGCATTGATCCAGACAGCCAGGAAGAGAAAAGGTATTGAATCTGATCCCTGCCAAAGAGGACCAACATCTGATTGAGAAGACTCGTACTCGAAACTGTTGGGCTGAAAAGCCATAGCTCTGGTTAATGTGGCAAGTGTTCTCAAGGAGCACCAACCAACCATCTTTGCTAGAAATAAGCTGCGTGTAAGTAGATAGGGGAGACAATCAACGTCAGAGGCATTTAAAAGATCTCGAGCCATCATCCCACCTACCTCTTCCTTTCCACCTCCAATATTTTGTTGCAAAATTTCTCAAATAAACAGAAAAGCCAAAAGAATTTTGCAGTGAACACCCACATGCATACCACCTAGATCCTATCATTCACTACCCTACCTGCCTTATCACACATCTCTCCATCTCGCATGTATCCACCCATCCATCCCTACTCATTCCCTTTCAGCTCAAGGACAAAGTTAACAAGCTCTAGTTTCACGTTGCATTTGTTCAGGAAAACAGAATGGACATCACAGCAACTCAAAGGAAAGAATTCAGAAGGAAGAAGGCAAACCTTTTATAAGAAAACTTCCCCGCAGGAGCATGATAAAGAGATTTATAGTGTCAATTGCTTATAACTCTGGCCAAACTATTCCTACTTCTACCCTCAAAATCCCGGCAGGTCGATCATACCAGTGAACACATTGTTGACAGCTTGGTTACAGCAGAAAATTGTTTCAGGACGTAGGATAACGGTCTGCATCTGTGGAGGTTGATGGGAAAACGGGGTCCCTTTGTGTGGTGGACTCCTCAGTAGAGCCTGCCAACTGCAATTCTGACCATCAGGAGATAATGCCAGGAAAACTGCCCTGAAAACCTACCAATGTGAACTTCAACTGCTGGGAATTTATTGCTTAATATTTTGGAAATTCAACCTGTCATTTTTACAGGTATTATTAAGCATGTATCATTGAATTAAATAAGATAGATATGATTATGTGACAATGATGTGGGATTCTCAGCATTTATTTACTTAAAAAAATTATGAGTTCTTAGCAATTGTTTACCGAATCAAAGGCTCGAGAGTGAAAAAAAAAAATGTCAGAGATATTTGGCAAGCGAGAGGTGGAGCTTCCCCACTAGGTCTTCCAAAGCAGAGGTCCCCAACCCCTGACCCGCAGACCTTTACCTGTTACTGGCCCGTTAGGAACTGGGCCACACAGCAGGAAGTGAGTGAAGTGTCTTCTGAATTTGCAGCCGCTCCCCACCACAGCTCTACCTCAGATCATTAGAAACACCGGTCCCTGGTGCTAGAAAGGTTGGGGACTGCTGCTCTAAAACATTTGGAACCCATGTCTTTAGTCAAAGACTGCATCAATTTAAGAAAAAATTTAAATAAAATCCAAGGTAAGAAGTCCAAGACACTAAGTAATAGGCACAGATATTTTACAAAATCAAGTTCATTATAAATGTAAGTTGAGTTTCTGAAATACAAGACAGAAATTGAGAAGGACATTCATAAATAATGAGAGCTGAATTGGAGCTCTGGCAGGGGTCTCTCAGCTAGCTAGATCGCATAGCCCCAAATGCTGTCCCCTTCAAATAACAGCTATGGGCAAAAATCAGAAAGCCTCAGGATGTTTGCAGAAGGGTCTACAGTGGGTTAACTTCATGGGGTCTCCCCCGCCCTGGGGTCAGCATAAAAAGTGTTCCCGGGCTGCCTGCCAGGAATAGCCTTTCTCAAGTAGATTGTCTCCACATCTCTTGGTGAATATATACAAACTCAGCAAGGTGGCTTGTGGCATTATTTTCTTCTGTCTGAATTCAGCAGGTGAGCCACCTGTGAGTGCAGATGCAGGTACTCCAGGGCATCTGCCCCCACTCTCACATTGAAGTGCTGAGCTGAATAGGCTGTCTGTGCCCAGGTGACCTCTGTGTTCTTAGAAGTTAACTTTCTCCTAGAGGACTCCTGAAGTATCACAGTCTTTCCTTTAATCCTGTTTCCAGGCCTCTGTTCTTGCTCTCCAGCTTGCCTCCATATTGTCAGTCACTAGGAAGAGTTGAGGGACTTCAGGAAGGCTTCTTAATTGTTAAGATTCTTACCTTGATGAACACTACCTTTACAGTAGTCTAGCTTCTGTAGAGGGGTTTGGGAGAGGAGACTACTCAGAAGTTCTTCCCATGGAAGAAATGTCTAAGTTTCTCAGAAAGACAGAGATAGCTGATGCCAGGAAGGAGAACCCCATAAGTAAACTCACAGATTAAGTTGAGCATCGATGTTTTATTTCAAAAACTTTGTGCTAAACTGACATAATTTGTTCTCATGCTGTCCATTTCTCCTGACTGCATTGTCCTCACCCATCACTTCACAGTTTCTGAAAACTAGAAACCAAAGAGTAGTTGTTTTCATAGTGTCAGAAAACAGCATTGGTCATTTCTTTGCTGTAATTTTTAACATTAATAAAGCATTGTTCCCAGTCATTGTTAATTGTTCCTCTTGCACCGAATATCATGGCCAACTAAGTAATACACTTTCAAATCATTATTATGAAGAGTGATTTCCTCAGACCATCAACTTCCTGCAGGCCTACCTCAGGAACTCTTGAGGGTTCTCTGAGTCACCTCAAGGACAGGGGTGTAGGAATCAGTCTGACCTCATCATCCACTTACCTGCTCGCCACAGCTGACCACATCCTGCACTGGCCCACGTTATTCTGGGAACCTTTGATCTCAGTACCTGGCAACCTATCCATCCTAGAAGTGGTGGCCGACTCCTTTTTTCTTACCCCAAGGTAGGGCACTCACTGATCAGGTCAAGGAGACCCCTGCATCTTCCTAGGAGCCACCCGCATGCCTGTCACCAGATCCCATATAGCCATGTTCATCCCATGGTGGATGTCTCCACCTGTCACCTGGCCAAAGCCCTTCACCTTCACTCAAGACCTGTGGTCCCTTGTGATGTACTTGCTATAGCTCCTTTCAGAGCCAATGTTTTTACCCTAATTGAGCCATCCAAGCCCTGCCAAATCACATTTCTGGTGAAAGATTTAACATTTGGTGTCTCTGTGTGATGGGAAAATTGAAGGGTAAATGTACTCTAATGACCATACACAAATTGGGATGTAGACTCCCAGTGAGAAAGAACTATGTTACTCTCTGTCATGAAGAATGGGGAGGAGATAGAAAGCCCCCACCTAGATGTCCCATGGACTTGCTATTCCTTGAATTTATGTTCTCAAGGAGAGTTTTTTGTTTTGTTTTTTTCTGAGATCCTCTTTCTGGACAATGCAATAGAGGTCACAGAACTAATAACCCTTGAACCAACAAATCCTGAGATCCCACACTACCTGGGGAAGCTGGAGAAAGTCCACAGAGGCTTTTGGTGCCCAGGGAGAAGTGCCCAAAGCCATGTTTGCTAGCCATTCCTCCTCCTACATGAAACCTGGCCCTGCCTTCTTGCCAGTTCTCAAGTCCCTCACTACCTTGAATTGGCTTTTTAGATCACCCATAGTTCATAGTTGGAATGTGTTTTCCTAGTTTATCCACTATTCTCCTCTGATTTAACCTGAGCCTCCAAATTTAAAGTTATGATGATCCAAAGTTTTTTTTCCTCTTTCTGTCCCTTTTGTTTACCTTTAAGTGCTTATGGGAGCATAATAGTCCATGAATCCCTGGAACATTCCACATGACTTCTATTGAATAGAATTTACTCTACTCGTCATAAATCAGAGGTGTTGAGGTTTTTCAGTTACCTGTGGGGTTTCAGGCAACAGGCTAACGTTGAAGGCAGGATTTATGTCCTGCTTTATGATCTCTGCCTTTATTTGACTTTGCAAGATCCTAAGGCTATGACAGCCCACAGAGCAAGGAGTCTGGAGACCTTTGATTGGTGTTACTACTTAGAGACTTGCAGCCTTGAAGCAAGGATCTGATGCCCTCACAAACTCCAGGGGTTAAGGGACTAGTCATTTTATTTCCTATTGTTTGGAATAGAGAAGAGAGTAAGAGAGTTAGGAAGGAAGGACAGGGTAGGTTTGTGTCCTTGGTTTTTTCTGTTCCCATTCTGAACGTTGAATTCTCCAGATTTAGTCTATAATTTTACTCTCTCTATCCCCTATTTAACTACTTTTTGACTTTTTACTCTAATTACAGGGGGGTGATTTTTTTTTTTACTTTATCTTCCAACTTCATCCAATGTATTTCTTAAAATTTTAGCTATTATAGATGTATCTTCTCCCCCACCTTCACCCCTAAGCTCTTCCTTTTTCATAGATTCTGTTCTTGTTTTATTGATGAAGTATTTTCTCTGTAGCTATGAGATTTGTTTTGATATTTTTATTACTACAAAGATCTATTTTATTGCCACAAAGATCTTTCTCATAATACTGTTTTATATCTATGCCACCTCTCTCCCACCACCAGCCCCCTCCCATTACCTAACCCCTGGCCTTTACTAATCTGTTCTCTACCTCCATTTATGGTATACAAATGGACCTTTAGGCACTGGCTTATTTTACTCAGCATGCATCAAAAGTTAATTCCTTTTTTATTGCTGAGTAAAATGTTATGGTATAGATGTGCTATAGTTTAACAATTCACCCACTGAGGCACACTTTGGTTGTTTCCAGTTTTTGTCTATTACAAGTAAAGCTCCTGTGAATAATCATATACAGGGTTTCTGTGGACAGAGATTTAATTTTACTGGAATGAATGCCCAGGAGTATGATTGCTAGATTACATTGTATTACATGTTTAGTCTCTTAGGAAACTGTTCAAAGTATTTCCCAGAGTAGTTATACAATTTTGCATTCCCTCTAGAGTGATCCAGTTTCTCCCCACACACATCAGCATTTGGTATTGGAATATTTTTATTATTTTATCTCTTCTCATAGGTGTGTAATAAAAATTTCATTGTGCCCTTAATTTTCTTTTTCCTAATGGCTAGTCATGTGTCTATTTTCCATCTATATTCCTTTTTATGCCTTTTGCCCATTTTCTATTTGAATTTTTTAATGTTGAGTTTTGAGAGTTCTTTACATACTTATATATGTGTTCTTTGTCAAATACATAGTTTTCAAATACTTTATTTCAGTGTATAGTTTGTCTTTTCACCCTCTAAATAGGATATTTTGCAGAGCAAAAGTTTTAATTTTAATGAGGTACAATTTGTCGATCTTTTTCTTTTATAGATCATGCCTTGCTGTCATGTCTAAGAACTCTTCACCAAGCCCCAGGTCCCAAAGAAGTTCTCCTATGTTATCTTTAAAATATTTTATAATTTTATACTTGATATTTAAATCTGTGATCCACTTTGAATTAGCTGTTGTATAAGGTGTGAGGTTAAGTCAAGGCACATTTTTTTTTTCTGCATGTGGATATACAATTGCTCCAGCACCGTTTGTTGAAAGACAATCATTCCTTTATTGAATTTCTTTTGCACCTCTGTTGGATAGCAATTGATGATACTCTTGCAAAGCTGTTTCTGGGTTCTCTATTTTATTGATCTACGTATCTTTCTTTTTTTCAATACCAGAGTATTGATTAATGTAGCTATATAATGTCTTGATATCTGGTAAAGTGATTCCTCCCATTTTATTCTTTGTTTTTAGAATTGTTTTAGTGATTCTATTTATTTTGCTTTTCCATATAAATCTTAGAATAATGTCTATTTCTACCAAAAAAAATTGCTTGGATTTGTTAGAAATTTTGATAAACCTGTATATCAATTTTGGGGAATCAAGCTCTTTATTATTTTGCATCTTCTAATCCATGAATATTGCATCTCTCTCCATTTATTTAGATCTTTAATTTCTCTTTTCAGCACTTTGTAGTTTTTAGCATACAAGTTCTTTGCATATTTTATTAGATTTGCACCTGAGAACTTTTCTTTAGTGATTGTAAGTTGTATTTTTAATTTGTTTCCATTCCTAGTTCAGAGAAATGCAATCAATTTTTGTATGTTGATCTTGTATCCTACAACTTTACTTATTAGTTCTAGGAGTTTTTTTGTTTGTTTGTTTTTTGGAAATTCTTTAGGGTTTTTATGAAAACCATCATGCCATCTGCAAATAGGAGCAGCTTTACTTTTTCCTTTCTGGTCTATATGCCTTTTATTTTCATTCTTTTCTTTATTGTGCTAGGTAGAACTTCCAGTACTGTGTTGAATAGATGTGGTGAGAGTGGGCATCCTTGTCTTGTTCTGCATCTTAGGGGAAAGCATTCATTCTTTCACCAACAAGTAGGATATTAGTCATAGATTTTTTTGCAGGTGCTCTTTATCAAGCTGAAGAAGGTCTACTCTATTCCTAGCTTTCTGAAAATCTTATCATAAATGGATGATAATTTTGTCAAATTTTTTTTTGCAACAATCAAAATGATTATATGATTTTTCTTTTTTTAAGCTATTGATATTGTGGATTATATTGCTTGATTTTTAATATTAAACCAGTATTCCATTCCTGGAATAAACCTAACTTGGTCAGAGTAATAATTATTTTTATATATTGTGAATTCTACTTGTTAACGTTTTGTTAGGAATGTATGTCCATATTTATGAGAAATATTGTTCTGCAGTCTTATCTTATACTGTCTTTGTCTGGTTTGGGTATAAGGATAAAACTATTTGGGAAGTATTTCTATTTTCTGAAAGAGATCATGTAGATTTCAATGTAGAATTGGTGGTGTTAATCCTTTTTTATATGGCTTGGTAGAATTTTTCAATAAAACCATCTGGGCCTAAAGATTTCTCTTTTGAGAACTCATAAATTATGAATTCCACTTCCCGTTCAAATTGTGTATTTCATATTGAAAGAATTGTAGCAGCTTTTCAAGGATTGGTCTGTTATATCTAAGCTGTCAAATGTGTATGTGTGGAATTGTTTCTAGTTTTTCCTTATTACCCTTCTGATGTTTTTAGGGTGTGTAGTGATAGACTGTTTCATTCCTGATACTGGTAATTTCTGTCTTCTGTTTTTTGTTTGTTTGTTTTGTTTTTTGTTTTTTGTTGTTGTTGTTGTTGTTGGTCTTGCTAGAGGTTTGTCAGTTTATTGATCTTTCAAAGAACTACTTTCTGTTTCATTGATTATTTTTCAATTTTTTAGTTTTAATTTAATTAATTTCAGCTGTTATGTTTCTTTTGTCTTTTCTTTCACTTGCTTTTTACTTATTTTGCTCTTCTTTTTCTTATTCCATGAGGCAAGAGCTTAGATTTGAGATATTTTTCCTTTTCTAAACTCAGCTTTTTAAAACATTTTTTAATCAAGAAGAAAGGCTTGTGCATGGTTTAAATTCAATTAATATGGAAGGAAAAGCTTTTCACAGGTGTGCATGTTGTCTAAAATTGTCAAATTTCTATGATTCATTTAAATGTCCACATAGTTAACATCATACCCATTGAATATTTTACAATGTATCATCTTCCAGATACAGGCATTAAAAAATTTAGAAGTTAACAGTTTATTTATTAAGAATGATAGTGGAAGAAAGATTGCTCACTCTTCTCTCCACTACAGCGTTCCAGCCTGGTCTAGTCATCCTCAGGGGTTGGGCAGGAGATGTCCATAAGGGATCTGCTCCCCCAAATAAACCATGAACAGTCCAGAACCAAGAGCAGATATGAGGACAGGCAAGAGTGAGTGTCAGTGTATGGCATCCATTCTCCTCCCCTTTCTGCCCTCAGGCTCCAGGCAAGTGAGATTGTGGGATCTGGGCCCTCGGCCTCTTCACAGGCACCCACAGCATTGGTCATCTATGCATGAAGTTCAGCCCAATGTCTTTCAGGAGGGTTGCAACCACCAAAGAGTTAAAATAGATCAACAGACTCCAAATAGACAAGGCTTTTCAACTCTACCACTTCCCAGCTGTGTGACTTTGGGCAGACAATCATCTCTGTGATTTATCTGAAAAATGGGGTGATATTTGTGTTGCTCTCATAGAATTGTTGTGAGAGTTAAGAAGTCATGCTGTTTGAAGCTCTTAGAACGATGTGTTGCAGGAGTAAGAACCAGGTTAATGCTGATATTTGTTTTCTCTGTTCCTATCAAAATTCCTTTAGTCCTTTCTGTTTAAAACTCACAGGCCTTTGATAGTGGAGGAATGAAGAAATCTTCAATTACTGTTATGTTCATCTGCTCCCCCTACCCCAAGCAAATCCTTCTGTAACCAAGAAAGAGCAAAGTTATTCAACAATATTGCAGACGCTTGTTCAAAAAGCCAGGGGCCCAGGAGGGGTACACAGAACCGGTCCAAGCAGAGTGCAGACAGGTTTGCACACACCCACCCATCCACTGCTTTCTTGTGAATGATTGGATAAACACAACCAGGGCATTTGTGTCAAATTACACTGTAGATAGATGATGTGTATAAACAGTCTCCTGGAAATGGACAGCGCTGCTGGCAAGCCATCCCCTATCGCAGTTTCCCAGGTGTGGCATGCGGTGAGGCAGGCACTTTTTTGGACTAATTTGACTCCAAATATCAGGACTGCTGAAGATTGAACTACCCTATTTGTGGAATTCAGATGCAGGCATCAAACCCTCAGACAGCTCTCCTCTGTTAAAACAATGGAGGGAATCAGAAGTGCCTCCACCCAGTCAAGGGGCTTCTTGCCCATTCTTTCTCCTCTTGCTTTCAGAAGATGCAGGCTCTGAGAACACACAAGTGTGTCAAACACATAAACACACTAGACCCTTGTCGCCTCCACAGGCTGAGTTCACATTTCCCTGTCTGTCTGCTCCCACTGGATCTCCTTTCTGACTACAGACTCAGAGGTTCCAACCCCCTCCTCAGTTTTGGTCATTTGCTAGAACAACTCACAGAACCTGGGGAAACACTTTACTTATATTACTGGTTTATTATAAAGGGTACAACTCAGGAACAGACAAATAGAAGAGATGCATAAGACAACTTCTGAGCACGGAGCTTCCATGCTCTCTCTGGGTATGTTCACCAGCTTGGAATCTCTAAAACCCCATGTGTAGGGGTTTCTTTGTCATCATTGATGAAAACTATTGGCTATTCATGATTAACTCTGTCACCAGCCCCTCTCTCCTCCCAGAGGTGAGGCTGAAAGTTCCAACCCTGTGATCACATGGTTAGTTCTGTGAACCAGCCCCAATCCTGAAGCTATCTGCAACCACTACCAGTCATCTCATTAGCATACAAAAGACAATAAAATGAAAGATTTTAGGAGGTTTGAGCCAAGAACCAGGAACAGGCCATACATTTATTTTGTATTATAACACAGGGTCCAGGTACTCACATTTCTATGAAGGGTTGGACACATTAACTCCTTCACAGGAGTACAGTCCCTTTATACTGTGCACCCCACACATGCGTGTCCACACACGCACACACACACATACACATATATACCTACACATATCCATAAGCATACATATACATACACATCTACACATATGCATGCACACATACACACATAAACACACATATGCATGTATGTATGCACATATATTCTCTTTTACACATACACATGTACACACATATACACAGTTACACTAGTTACATGAACACACACACTAGTTATCTGTCTGAATATTATAAATACCCTTACAGAATACAAAATATAAAAAGAACTGGCACAGTGCAGATTAATTCTGACCTAAGGACTGCAAAAAACATCCTGGGATGCAGTAGCCAGAGGCTGGGAGGAAGGAGAAGGAGAAAGAAGGTGCATTTAGAGGCGCAAGGGTCTGGTCTTCCCAGCTATTCAGCTCCTGCAATGCCTCAGCTCTGCTGGAAAAGGTTTCTCTGTGGTCTAGAGTCTTACAACTGAATGTCCTTGAAGCTACACTGTACCTGCTTGCCAGGCTGCAGGCACTAACGTGTTGGGAAAGTGAATGTGTTTCTTTTTTTTAAATTATAAATAAGGATGTAATATGTTTGTTCAAATGACATGCAATTTTGGCGTCGTGTGGTTGGTTTTAGAAAATATACAAATATAAATCATACTATTTTTATTTTACTCCCATAAACCTAGATTTGATTTGATAGCCTGAGCATGGAAGTGGAGCAATTTTAAAATTATTTAGTACCTGACATTTTCTTTTTCTCCAACTTTAATTATGGAATGATTTCAAACATATAGATTTCAAACACATTGTACAACTCTCCCATCCACCACCTAGATCCAATAATTGCTAACATTTTGTCATATCTGTTTTATGTATGTACATTGCTTTTAAAGTCATTTAAACGTAACTTTCAGACATAAACACATTTCATCATTCAATAGTTCAGTAAGAATGTCCTAAAAATAAGGACATTCTCCTAGAGTGGCACTGTGCTGTTATTACACCTAATAACATTAACAATAATTTTATAATACCATTCAATACTCCACGTATTGAAATGCCCTCTAAATTGTTTTTCATGCTGGTCAATCGACTTAGGAGTCTATCAGGGTCCATACTTGTTATTATGAATGCTGTGTGTTTTTAGCTGTTTTTGTACTTGAAACATTCTCACCCTTTTGCTAACCTTGACTTTTGGAGGAGACCAGGCCTATCAACTATAGAACATTGCTCTCTGGACTTGTCTCATTGCTACTTCCTTGTGTAATTTACCTTCTTGCTCTATCCTTTCTTCATCCAGTAAACTGGAAGTGCAGGCTCCGGGCTTGACCTTTGATTCAAGTTAAGCATTTTTAATGAAAATACAGCATCAGTGTTGTTGCGTGCTAGATTCTGCAGCATCTCATGCTGTCAGGTTGATCGTGTATGCATGACACTAAGCTTGATCCTGTAAAGGTGCTGGCAGCCAGGTGTCTTCACTGAAAATAAAAAGTGTTTTCCTTCTCCAGTTAGCACTGTGTGGTTAACCAGTTCTTCACACTTTCATCTCTGAGTGCATTAAATCGCTTTGTCCCACTCAATTATTTCCTCTAGAGCTGCAGGAGGGGAACTGCTAATTCTTTCATTCTGTCTATATTTATGAGCTGGCATTGTTCTGTTAACCAGGGGTGCAGAGGGGGAGACTTTTATTGCCAGACTCTTAGGGAAGCTGGTTTTCTCCTAAGAAGTAGTAACAGAACTTGGCCTCTAGGGGCTTGTGGGAGAATGGAGGACCGCACCCCTCCTTCCAACCCCGCCCCCTGCCAGGGTCCAGTGTCTGACCTTTACATCCAGGGAGCAGGGAGTGAATGGGGGTGGGACACTGGATCTGTGAGAAATCCAGACTGTGTGGGGAGAACTATCCAAGACTGGGAATCTTTGGGGTAAAGGAGCCTTGTCGAAAGGAGAGTTTCAAGTATGCCACTGTATGCCAAATCTGGTATCTCCTTTGGGACACCTGCAGTAAGGAGCCCCATTGTTTGTTAGGCTTTCTGCAGTGTGTAGACCCCGTAGTGGCTAGTACCCAGTCTTGTTGCCCTGGTGATGTCAAGTGGCCCAAGAATTGTATTAAGTAGAAACATGGACAAGCAGCACCCGCCCTCCACTGAGCTCCAAGGGCCGGCCAGAGCTTTGCAGCGCCTCCCATCGCTCGTCCAATGTTGCCAGGGCCTGGGTTTCTCTACAGGGAACAACAGAGAAGGCCAGCAGCCTTACTATGTTGCATTATGACAGGTGCTCATTAGGGCTCAATCCCATCCCAAATAAGCATTCGCTCCCAGCTCTAGGATAAGGCAGCCCCGGGGTTCTCCTCTGGAGGCAAGAGAGCACGTTAGGTACAGGTATCTGAGGGAGACCCTTCCCCAAGATTCCCCACCAGCGGCTCCAATCTCATCTGCTCAAGAATGTACAGCCTTGCTTTCGATAATGGGCCTCCTGGTTCTTTTTTCTTGCCTTTCTCTTTTTCTTCCTTTCTCTTTCTTTCTCCCTCCCCTCAGAAGCTCTAGAGTCGCTGCTGTGTTCACTCATTCCAAGGCCTTCATTTTCCGTTTCCAATAGAAGATTTGGTAATCGCCTTCCTGGGGATGCTTCTTTAAGAAGTGCTTCGCATGGAGCATCTTATTTAATCACAAAGGGGCGAATCCGTGCGCGGGGCGGAGGGGTCGCTAAGACCAACCGCACAGTTTCGCTCGCGGTGCAACTCTCCAGCCCAGGGTGAGGTCGGGGGTCCGGAGCGCTAGCGCCCAGGGTAGCGGGTCCCTGCACCCGAGGCTCGGACGCGGCGGGCGCGAGGCCGGGTCTGCAGGCGCTACCCCTACAAGCCCGGGTCAGTCAGTTTCAAACGGAAATGATTATGATCACAGTGATAATAACGATCCTAATAGTAATAATCGTCCCAAACTCTCGCCATCAGCGCGCCCTGCCCAAGCCCACTCCCCGACCCGGTTCGGACCCGTCCCCGCTGGGTCATGGGGTCCCAGGGTCGGTGCCTGGAGCTCGCTTAGTGGGCGCAAGATCTGGTGCCTGAACTGGGGTAAGCGCAGAGGGGCGAGCCGACCCCTAAGGCACTGCGAAGCGAGGCGCAGGGCGCGAAGAGGTGGAGTGCGGGAGGCAGGAGCGGCAGGAGATGGGGGCTGAAGGCTTAAGGCGGGAAGCCGGGCGTAGGGGTTGGGGGCGACAGCGGTGTGGGGAGATGGAGGTGGTCATTGGAAATTGGGGAAGCAGCGCCGGGTGGTGGGGATTTGAAGATAAGATGCAAGCTAATGGGGCTGTGGGGGATGGGGAGATAAGGACTGGGGGAGGGGAAGTTGGAAACAGTACAGGGAGGTGGAGGTGAGGGAGGGGACAGGGAGGTGGGGACAGGGAGGTGGGGACTGGAGGCGGCGGAGAGCGGGCCCCGCCCCCCGGGCCGCTGGAAAAGTTTGCGCCCCCGCGCGCTCTAGCAGAGGCTGACGAAGCTCGTCCGGGGACACCCGACAGGCACCTGGAGCTGAACGTGGTGGCAGGACGAGCCCAAGCGAGACCCTCAGACCCTGGTACGACCCTTCGAGCCCCAAAACTATCCTCATGCCCCCACCCAGCTCGCATCTGAGCTGGGGAACCGACGCCAGGATGCCAGTGGCCCAAGTCCCCTTCCCAGACGGAGGTGAGCCGGCCGGACAAGGTGAGCGGACGCGGGGTGGGTGGGAGCAGCCAGGCCCACTTTTCTCACGAAATTCCAGCAGATCCCCGGCAGGATCTCACCACATCAACTTCACCCCCTCCCCCAAGCCATCCATTCGGGTGACCAAGCCGCGGCAGGGGGAGGGGTGCTTGCTTCCCTTTTAACCGCAATCGGAGCACTTAAACCCAGCTGCTTCTCAATAACCTGTGTGAAAGAGAAGTGGTTCTTCATGGGGAAGTTCCATTCGTCGTTTAATTTGGACAATTAAAAAGTTAGGCGCCCTCCCAGAATGAGAACCTGGGGACTCTGGGACCGTGTGGTCGTGGTCATTCTCCTGGGAAAATTATTTTTTTAAGTTATGTTTGCCACAAATTTTCATTTTTCTTCATATTTCTCAAACGAGACATTCGGGACTGTCAGAACTGGGGCGCTAGAAGGTAAAGTCTCAGCGCAGGGATGAGGTTACCACGAAAAATTCATATACTGCGTTCATAATGGAGCTAAAACCTGGACAAGGAGCAGGAGAAGTCCTTCTCTGGCTTTATGCAGGGAGCCTGCTAGATTTGCCACTTTTAACCACCCTTCTCCAAATTATTGGTCTTCCCTACAGCCCTCTCTCTCCCCTTTCTCTCTCTTTCTGTCATTGGGCACTCCCAATGACATATTTCTTTGTGGTGTTTTTATATTTAGAGAGACTTCTTGTTAGATTTTTAAAGAGAACACACTTTGTTTTAAGGACAAAGAAAGAGCAGCAGCACAAACTGAAGGCTCTTCTGGAAAATTATTTCAAAAACGGACACCCACCCTGCAAACTTTCCCCTAGCCAGAGCTCTGAGTACTTCTGGACTTAGAAATTTCTCCTCTGGACATCAGAGGATCCAGACATTGTATATAATCACATGTTCATAGTTTATCTTCTCAGCATTTATTTTCATTGATGAAAATCTTACAGCCATGATTAAGAAAAATATAATTACTAGAAAGTACAAAGGAAGGATTAGGTTCTGTGGGTTTATGACTAAGGATGGCCATGCGGGTGGCTAGTGTTGGTGTAGGAGGTGGTAGTGGTGGTGATGGCAGTGGTGGTGGTGGGGTGTGTGTGTGTGTGTGTGGTACTCAGTTGTGGAACTGTCTGGATCTGTACAATTTCTCACTTAATTGATGCAGAGTTCAATGCCAGTATGAATAATTTTGTTGCCATAAAAGAGTCACATATTGGGTTTTCTCAGTCAGCAAATGTTTACTTTGGGCCTGCTGTCCAGCCACTCTTGTTACTTGACACCAGAGATGTAAAATGCAAGGTCAGCCCTCGAGAGCCACCCCTAAAGATATAGAACCAATGATTGTTCAACCAGTTTTCATCTTTGAAAATGCTGCTTTCCCCCTTTATATTTGTGGATTTCCTTAAGTGCATGAATCTTCTAATTTTCTGCCATGTGGATAGTAAAAACTCATATCTCCTGTAGAAGGAGGCTTACACATTGGCTTTATTTCTCAATATTCAAGGACTGATTTTTCTTTCGCTGGAAATTTTCACACACTTTTGATTCCACAGTATCTCTTCTATCTCCTAAAGATGCGTGTATTTTTATTACCAAACAATGAGCATGCCACCACCTTTAAAAAAAAAAAAAAAAAAAAAAAAAAAAAAAAAAAGCTTTATAGAGCTCCATTTTTTCTGCCAAGATTTGGGACTATGACTTGAGTACTGACACAGCTGACAAAGCACCTTCAGGCAGTCAGCCACATGAGCCAGAACCTAACCATAGTGCTGTGGCTTGCAGGAGCCCGTTTCTCACCTTTGGCTTCATAATTCCTTTCTTATCAGTTCTGGAGTTATTTCATATTCTTTCTTTGCCATACATTTTCTTTTGACATAACTAATTGCCTTAGGAGATTTTCCATAGCTTTTGGAGATAATATGATAAACTGAGTGAAATCCTATCTATTGTCAGTTAATAATACATGTCAGTTATTGTTGTTACAGCCACTGGACATAGAATTGCCTTTTTTTTGTTTCATTATCATTCTATTTTTGAGAAATTGAAGCCGTGTCTAGCAGAAATTTAAAGAGCCCAGGCAACAGGCCAAATGGGTCAAATCAGTGATGAAATTGTTCAGTGGAGAATGTGGTGCCCAGTGGGTAAATCTGGCATCCAGTCGGTACCTTGAGCTGGAGTGGGGGTCCTGGTCAACTGATGAGGCTCTTTGGCCTTAACGATGCCACTCCATTTTCCTGGCATCAGAGTCTTCCATATATTTCAGTAAAGCCACCATTCTAGCATTTTACTAGCATAGTAGCTAGAGGTGATTAGGCTTTAAAGCACTCTGGGAATGCTCTTGTCACCATACAGGTGAAGAACAGGTGGAAAGATAGTCACCTCCAAAAGAGTTTATTACTAAAGTGGTGCATTGGGCACAAACATCCAACCCAGTGTGGTCTCTTCCAAGCTGTGCAACCAAGGCCAACGACATCACCCCGCCCCCAGCCGTAGTTTCCTCCTGTGTACATTCAGGGGGCAGATGAGGAGAGCAGACCTGGTATCTGCAAGGTGTGATGTGTAGTGCACATGTCATGTCACTGAGTGAGAGAATTGCTTTGGGAAGGGATGGGAGGAACTCCATAGGTAGGACTTCTCTGTCAGGATACCTCTTATTTGCTTATGCATTTAGCTGAGTCAAGGAACTTGGTTCCACACACCCTCGTTGATCCTGTGGCAGTTTCGGTAGGAATTGAATACTGTGCTCTTAGAGTATGCAGAGAAGACAAACTTTGAAAAGCTTGGTTGAGAAGCAGAGGATAAGACATCTTGGTTCAAAAATAATTGCCTTCCTATGGACAAGCTTAGATGCCCAGGGGAGCATTCGCTTGGGTGTGAAATCTTCACCACGTTCATCTATAACAGTGGTTATCACTGAGAGTTCCATTATTGGCCTAGACCAAAGTGCATGCACATGAAGGTGTGTGTGTGAAGCCTCTTGCTGCGAACTGCCCCTGACAGCAGAAAGGGGTCATCTAAGAAATCCAAAGTGAGGGAAAATACTCATTAGCAAAGGAATTTTGCTGGGGCCATGGAATGGCAAACTTATTATTTCCTTTCTAAATTCTTTTAAATGAAGGAAAAAATCCTGCTTTCCAAGAAATTTTGCTTCTTGGCAAATGCTTGGTGTTTTAATTCAATTTGGAGGATGAACTAATTGATTTCCCTGGGAGAAGATGCCTTTTAAAAATACTGCATCCTGTGTTCAACCAAGAGAAATTTCTCACTATCTTACTGTGCTTTTCTTTTTTGCATTGAGAGAGAGAGAGAGAGAGAGAGAGAGAGAGGAAACCTAGACTTTGTGGAAATATTTTCCTTTCTTTTTTTATTTCCTTTTCATAGTTTGTTTATTTTTCAAATTGATATGTGCAGAGAAAGTGAATCGCTGATGTAGAAAGCACATCTGGAACCCATCTGCATTCCATTCCTCCTCCCACCCTCCCTGTGGATGTGCCTTCTAAGCTGGGGTGACACACTTTGGAACTACCTTCTAGAAGGTGTTTTATTCCATTTCTGTAAAAAAGAAAAAGCACTGGCATTGAAACACCTTGAAAGTAACTCTCAGATCCCAGCTTATGAGGATAAAGTGAGAACCTTTAGGTAACAGTCTCTGATGAGTGGATCTTAGGCGTGGGCAGTGTATCTCCTTCACACAAGATGCAGGAAGGGGAGGGTTCTGCGGAGGCCAGGCCTTGCTGATGAACATAAGCCAGGCCCGCACAAGTGTGAAGCTCTGTCGGAACCAATGAGCAGGATTGTCTCTATCCTGAGTGCCCGTGGATCTACAATAATGTGCCCAGCTTTCTGAGGATGTACAAGACTAGCTGGTGCACATTTCTGAGCATTGGGCTTTAAGTGTTCAGGTGGAATTTAAGTGGTGATCAAACTTGGACAGTGTCACTGCCAGCCCCAGACACTAATCTTTTAAAATAAAATAAAATGTGAGCATTTATAATGTGTAAATCTCACCCTCTGGGTGAGATCTCCCACTCTGCACAAACACTAATTTACAGGATGCTGACCAAACCCTGTAAGCCTCCACAGGCACCCTCCAAATCAGAGCCCAACCTAGACACCAACACAACATGCTAGGAAATCAGTGGTGCCACAGCCACAAAGGCATGTGCTCAAAAAGGACATCTACATCTAGGCCTAGCACACTACTTAGGTTAAGAACACAGGGAAACCATCCCACGTCCACAAACAACAATGAATGATGCACCATCCACTTGATGGGAGCAACAAGAAGGGCATCTGCATGCGTGACAGCAGGAGCATCACATTGGAAGATGCAGGCACAACTGTATACTGCAGGGTTCCATTCATGTGAAGGTCAGAAACAGGCTCCACCTGAGGAGAAGAAGCCCAGACAGTGGTCCCATTTGGGAGTGGGCAGTGACTAGAATGGGTGCAAGGGGACCTGAGGGGCTGGCCTCTTGAGTGTCAGGTTGGGATGTGTCCCTGTGGGTTGAGACAGCTGGCCTCCTCGGAGATGCTTTTGACCATGCACAGAAATGTTCAGATGCATCCAGAAGCACTCTGGCCTTTAGCCAGCACTTGACTCTTGGGATGATTCTACTTTCTAATGTCAATAATCTGAAGAAAATGCGCCTTTAGTTTCCAAAGAGAACTGGATATCTTCCAGCTATACAAAATGCAGAGACTCACATTTAACAACAACAACAACAAAAAAATGTTCTGAAAAAATATGCACCTTGAGTAATGAATATGTAATTAATGGAAATGATAAATCAAGCATTAATGGGAGAAGATGTTCACCCTCAGGATTCACAGTTTTGATGGGTCTCTGCACATCTTATACTGTTTTTATTGTGGTTATTTTATAGCTAGTTATTAGTTTTTGTTTGCTTCTTTTTTTTTTTTCACTCTGCTCAATTTTATCAAAACTATGTGTGCAGGGGGCAAAGAAAAAGATGTCAGTCTGTGGCGCCTTTGGTCTGCTTGCTCTCTGACCTTTACTCCAGGAGAAGTCCAGATCCAGCATGTTTAAAGGGACTCATATCCTTTCCAGCTAGGCTTCATGGCGTAATCAAAGGGGTCTCGGATGTCCAGGAGGAGCCATGAGGCACATAAAATGGCATGGAGTTATCATGGGGAAACTGAGGCACAGGAGACAAGCTTTGGATTTACTGTGGTCTCAGAAACCTTCCCGATGCAAATGCCCGAAACCCCTTCTCCCTTGTGGTGTGAATTCACATGCAATTCACTTCACTCATTTATTACTACCATTCAGACTACCCTGGTTGTCATAATGCATCGTGTTAAGCACGTACCTGTCGTCAGTTCCTGGTACAGAAATTCCTGATGGAGGAGATGTTTTGAGGCAAATCAAAAGAGATATTTTGAGGCAAATCAGACACAGTGGTGTAGTAGACAGACGGGCAGCCTGGACATAGCAGTGGGTGGCTTAGTATGAGGGGTGCATGGAGGGCCCTCTGGCCAGCTGTGGGGGAAGATCAGCCCTCAGGACACTGCTTCTGGATGACTCTTGGTGAAGCTGCACCTGTGTTTCTCTTCTTTGCCCTGTGCTGGGCCTTTTCCGTGAGCAAGGAACACCTTCCTCATGGGAAGTGCTGAGTGCTTGCTCAGTGGTTGTGCCCTGAGGTGGGAAGTGGTGGAGAGATAACAGGGGACCAAGTTCTCCTGAGCATGGTGTCCAACCAGGTGGGGTGTGGGCTCCCCATCCACCACTCACAGATAAAGAATAGATAGAGAAGCAGCGATAAAGGACACACACAGTTGTGGGGTGCCCGTTAATGTACGAGGTGCTATGAGAGACACTGCAAACTTCATGATGTCAGTGTGAGGATTAAATAGGTCGCTTCAGGCAAAGGGCTCAGGTGATGTCAGCTGCTGTTATTATTTTTACTCTTAAAAATACAGCTTGCAATTTTTTTAAAAAAAGTGGTGTGTGGCTTCTGAGAAAAGTCACCAAGGGCTGGGCTGATTCTAGAAAGTGTCACAGAGGAGGTAGAATTTGACTCAGGGCTTGAAGGACTGACAAAATTTAAGTAAAAATGGGGGAAGGGCAAAAGTAGCTGGTTGGAAAGATGCCCATCTGGGTGATCTATCTCAGTCACCTTTGAGAAAACCAGCAGACAAGGCCCATTTTCCTTGCTGGGCCTCAGTCCAAATGTATGTGGAGGTGCTGGGGCTAGGGGTTGGGGGCAGCCTTGCCTTCTGCCCAAGGCAGCAAGGTGATCCTGGGCTTGGATGGGCCATGATTTGTACCTGGGAATGAGCTCGGTGGGTGGACGAGGCCTTCAGATCCCATCACATCCAAAATGCATAGCCCCATGTCATTGGAGAGTGGCTGATTTGCCTCCAATCCAAATTTAGGGTTGTGACTTTAACATTAAAAAGTACCAAAACAAAACTTCACTGGATATACACAATGGACTGTTTTAAATTAGCCTCATTAGACCTTAATTATTTGATATTTAAATACTCAAATAATTTAAATATAAAGTCAGCCTACCAAAAGCCCTTTTACTTTGATAATTGGGCTTGTTTCACTGTGGACATCACAGGAGGCCACAGACAGGGTGGGGAGTGTCCAGGGTCTGGTAGGGGAAGGGTTAAAATGGAGGGCTGTCCAGGGCCTGGCTCCTGGGTTCACCACCTTCACTGTCTCACTCGTGCTCCCAGGTTGGTTGTTTCTTTCAACTCGCAGGCACTGATTTCATTTTGGATGCTTAGACAGTTACAGCTGATATCCAGGCCTCTGAGTTTTTATGCCAAACTTCGTCCTTGCTTTCTCTTTCTTTAACTCCAGTGGAAGTTGATTCCACCTTTACAGGTTTGTATTCCTTCCTCTCCCAGCTCCACACTCAACTGCTCACTAGCAAAGTGCCAGCAGGGAGCCATAGGTATCCTTACACAGTCTTCCTTTGGTGACCACATGGTCTGGTCTCAGGGCTCTCTGCTGGGCAGACCTATTGGCCATCTGGATCTGGTTTCTGTGCTTGGCCCTGGCTGCAGGGGAGGATGTCGGGGAAGTGTGGGTTCATCCCATGATGTCATTCCAGAACTCACTAGGGAGCTTTCAGAAACCAGGTGGGCACCTTCCAGAGTCCATTCTATTTTTTTTTTTTTTTTTTGACCTGAGATGATCCTCAGTTGCTCTTGGTAACTGAGAATAATGGTTTACCAGCTCCCATGCCAAAGATGAGAATTAACAGTTAGTGCCTTGAGAGTTGCAGATGGTAGTTTTACTTGGGTCTGCACGTCAGGAATGAATGACCAATGACCATGGTGCCCCTGAGCCAAACTTCCCTCCGCAGCACCCACAGACACCAAATTGCCCCCCAGGTCCTCAAGCACTTTGGAACTTGGACTGTGTTGAGAGGCGCTCTCTGAGGCTATAAAGACCAGTCGTCCAAGTACTTCAGCATTTTTGGTGCCTTTCTCCAGCTTTGCTACCACCTTTGCTTTTAGGTGGTATGACCTTATCACTGGGCACCCCTCCTTTATCTTTTTGCAGGAGCGCATTCTCCATACTCCAACTGGTATCTGGCAGGGATCACTACTGAAGCCTGAACTGGTCTTTGGTCTTCCTGGAAATGGACGTTCCCAGAGCGCCCCCTGGTGGATTTGGAGCTGACCGTCCGTGAATTCCAAGTGATGGCCAGAGTCCTCACACCTCACCTCAGACCCTTCCCTGGGAATGAGACACTGCACAAACATTACAACTACGTGGGCAAGCTGGTGGGCCGTGAGGGCAGCATCCTCACCACCGTGCTCTTCTTGGTCATCTGCAGCTTCATCGTCCTAGAGAATCTGATGGTTCTGATTGCTATCTGGAAAAACAATAAATTTCATAACCGCATGTACTTTTTCATTGGCAACCTGGCTCTCTGTGACCTGCTGGCTGGTGTTGCCTATAAGGTCAACATTCTGATGTCGGGCAAGAAGACACTAAGCCTATCTCCGACAGTCTGGTTCCTGCGGGAAGGCAGCATGTTTGTGGCCCTTGGGGCATCTACCTGTAGTTTACTGGCCATCGCCATTGAGCGGCACTTGACCATGATCAAAATGAGACCATATGATGCCAACAAGAAGCACCGTGTCTTTCTTCTGATTGGGATGTGCTGGCTCATAGCATTCTCTCTGGGTGCCTTACCCATTCTGGGCTGGAACTGTCTGCACAACCTGCCCGACTGCTCTACTATCTTACCCCTCTATTCCAAGAAGTACATCGCATTCTGCATTAGCATCTTCATGGCCATTCTGGTGGCCATTGTGATCCTGTACACACGCATCTACTGCCTGGTAAAGTCCAGCAGCCGCAGGGTGGCCAGCCAAAACTCAGAGCGGTCCATGGCCCTGCTGCGGACCGTCGTGATCGTGGTGAGCGTGTTCATCGCCTGCTGGTCCCCGCTTTTCATCCTCTTCCTCGTGGACGTTGCCTGCAAAGTGAAGGAGTGTGCCGTCCTGTTCAAGGCCCAATGGTTCATTGTGCTGGCAGTGCTCAACTCCGCCATGAACCCCATCATCTACACGCTAGCCAGCAAGGAGATGCGGCGGGCCTTCTTCCGGCTGGCCTGCAACTGCCTGGTCAGGGCACAGGGCACCCGCTCCTCACCTACCCAGCCTGCTCTCGATCCGAGCAGAAGCAAATCCAGTGGTAGCAACAACAGCAGTCCCTCCCCAAAGAGCAAGGAAGACATCCCCCAAACAGTCACCTCACCTTGCATAACTGGCAAAAACAAAGCTTTGCAGAATGGGATCCTCTGCAAGTGAGGGCCTGGCCTCAAGGAGCATGGGATCCCTACATCTCTGTGGCAGAAGTGGTACCCAGCCAAGTGGCCATGTGCTTATTTATTACTTATCTCACCATGGAGCTCTGACAGAGCTGAGACTCGGAAAATCTATTTTGCCAACAGCCTGCCCAATGTGGCCATCTGTTAAGGCTGGGACCCAAGGACCTGCCAACCCATATCAGTGTAGACAGTGTGCCTTGTTGTTTTAGGCTCCAGAGCCTTCCAAATGTACCAAGCTGCTGATGTCATCGCCACCTTCCCCAGAATCCTACCAGCTGCTCTCTGGTGTTCCTGGAGAGGGGAGGCTATGGGCCACACAACGTACAGTGTGTTTCCCAGGACATCGGGATGATGTTTGGGTAACCATACTGTACTGACTGTGCCAAGAACGGATGCTTGCGTATCCTGTCATTTCTATGCTGCATTGCACTTGTATTTCAGATGTCCGCCATTGGCATGTGCATAAGCTGCAGTATGTGGCACAGTTATGTTAGCAGTAATACAAGGATGTTTTGACTGAACCACAAACTATAAGAATATGGATGGAAACTAGGTGGACATGCCAGTCCCAGTCTCCTCGGACTGATGTGAAGTCTTGAGCAGGTTTTGAATGCTAAAATTATCAAAAATACCTTGTCTAAGGCTGGTCCCAGATGTGTGGGTCTGACCCCAAACGGCCCTGAGACATACCTGGGAGCAGGTCAGTGTCTGAAAAAATCCTCACAAGAACTACGAAATTCTACAGGTGTAGGTCCCCTGAGGAAGTTCCCCCTTCTTTGCTGTCATGTGTCCTGCACAATTTTAAGCACACTCAAAAGGCAAATTAGCCAAATTACATGATTATTCTGGGGTTTCCACAGATCACAAAAAGTCAGCCAAGGTCTTCCAGGAGCCTGTCCCCCAGACCAACTAAGAAATGAGCTCGCTTGGAAGAAGCAGGGACAAACCCCCAGCTCATTTTACCTTTCCAAAGTTGCCAGAAGCAGCTGTCAGTTAATGGAAAATTTCCATTGAATTGGGAGAGGTTTCCAAGACCACTTTGATCCTATGTTGAGTTCCATTCTGTATCAGGAAAGCACCAAGTCAGTAACCCCCATGTTGCCACAGCTGAGGAGCGAGGACCATCGGCAATCTCACGGCTTCTGGAAAGCTAAACCTGACAGTCACTATTAGAGCAGTTTAACTGCCAGGAGAGAAAACATGATGTGGTGGTTTGTTCATTCTTCAAAGAAATGTAAAGTGTGTGTAATCTTACTTTTCAACATAGGTCAATGCTGTATCACTCTGTTTACCTTATAATGGGATTACGCCGGAGGCATTTTTGTGCATTATCTTCCCCAAGGATTCTACGTGAATACCAACTGATAAAAAGAAACACACACATCTGTAGAGCTTCCCATAAGCACACAGTGGACACGTTGAGTTCTTTGTAAAAACAGAAATAAAACAACCTTCAAAAGGATTCTTACTTGGGAAAACCTCGTATGTGACCCCCTTGAAGTTTTTAGGCTCAGTGATAATGTTGCCTGTAAAAACTAAAAAAGCAGTCTTAGCACGTTAACGTATCTGAAGAGAAATTGACTCCTGTTTATCTGATGCAAGTTCCTCATGGAACTGTCCTTATTGAGGGACAGTTCCATGTATCCAGGGGGATCTCCATGTACTGAACAAAGACTCCTCATCTTTGTTACTGATGAGATAAATCTTGTTTGTAAGGAGATGTTCATCAGTGGCATTTTTCATTGCCTTCATTACACTCTTGAAAAGAAGCTTGTTCTTTTATCAAATAGCATGAGAAAACCCAGGGTATTTCTAGGAATGATAAGCATTAAGGTACTGGGTTAAGAAAAAAAAATGCATCAGAGGGCCAAAATGTTGGGTATTGTACTTCACATAGGTCGTGGCATGGCTTTAGAACTTTATATCATAGTTCTCTGTTGCTCTGGGGGCCCCAGATCTCTGGCACTAACATTAATAACACTTTGTACCATAACCACAATGTCCCTGTGAGATAACGCCAAACGTTCAAGCAATCTGAATGAAAAATACTCTAAAAAATAATTGTGTTATCTGAAAAGTGCAAAAAATAATCAACATTAATACCAATGTGTATATTTCTAACTAGCTAGCTGGAGATCATTTAGAAGTTGAGTGTTTCAAAGCCACAGAAAAGCTGTGCTTTAGATCTCATTCAGTTAGAAACCTTTACTATGTCCCATGTATGTTTGTTAAAAAATAAAACCAAAAGCCTTTGTAAAAACCATTGTTGGAAGTCCACATGGGGGTTGTGCGTCTCCGGGCCTCACCTGGTCGGGTACAAGATGGCAGCCAGTCCCTCACTTGGTACTAGTGTCTCTCCAGGAATTAAACCACTATGGAACCCAGGTAATCTTTCCACCTATACTTCCTCACTGGCATATGTGGTGTTTAGTAAAGCCAGGTGGATTGGCGCTATTTCAGCAATTTCAGTGAGTTGGATTGTTTTGAGGATGGTCAATAGACTGCTTTTTGACAGGATGACGATTGAGAGCCACAGCAGTCAAGGTAGGGCCAGAGGAAATGCAATGCTTGGTTTTGTTCCATTTGTAACAGGAGAGAAGAGGCCAAAACTGACCCTTTCCCCAGCTTTCTCCTTTATAAATGGTAGGTTTTGGTGTGGTGAGCGTGTGTGTGTGTGTGTGTGTGTGTGTGTGTGTGTGTGTCCCCACTCTGTGCTCTGCAGAGAAAGAGGCCAGCATTTGGCATGACTAATCTGGTGGTGACAGTCATGAAGAAATCTCCCCAGCACAACCAAGGACCAAACCTTCTGCCTCCTGTGATTCTGCCCAAGGCCCACTGGGTAGAGGTTAACAGAAGTCCCCTCAGGAATGCTCCTGCCCAGCAGCCATTTACATTCTACACCCTCCGCTGACAGGCAGGGCTTTGCTGTGGCTATGCTTTAAGAAGTCTCCTGGAGAATGACAGAATATCTGCTTTCTCTGGAAAGGTTTCAACCTCCCCTCCTCTCTTTTGAGTCAAAACAATATCCACAATCCAAATGAAAGACTTTTCACAATATTCTTTATTGCCCACAGACTTATACTGACAGTCATTTAAACAATGGACAATTTAGAAAACAGCTGTTGTCTCAACCTTTGAGCCATGGTAATTGCGCTGGTAAAGAGCTTTTCACAGAACTGTAACAAGGTGTATTTTATAGAAAA
Source organism: Eidolon dupreanum (assembly GCA_028627145.1). Lineage (NCBI taxonomy): Eukaryota > Metazoa > Chordata > Mammalia > Chiroptera > Pteropodidae > Eidolon > Eidolon dupreanum. Next base: position 92,454,686 of record CM053509.1, on the reverse strand, counting down.
CTTCTAATTAAATTACCAAGTCCATGCTTTTAAATTGTATTTATGAGTGCAAAACCTCAACACTCAAATGTTTTAGTATCTAAGTCAAATATCAAAGAGTTTGCTACATAATCAGAAATGCACATACCACTATTCTGAAAATGAAGGCACAGTTTCCGTTAACCAATGATAAGAAGTGCAGCATTGCCTGCATGGTGATATCCTCCTTCCTGGGCCAGAGTGATGATAGCTGGGGATGCCCCTCCACTTGGCTACCCCAGAAGCACAAGGACACGCCAGGTATGTCATCAAAGGCTCTGAACTAGAAACTACATCATTTCCTAAAGGAATGAAGTAGATTCACTGAAGGTGAGGAGGGAATTTAAGCCAACCCCCTTCACTCATTGTATTGTCAAACCTACCAAATGTTGGCCAAATAACAAAGGTGTTACCATTTTTCATAAAGCAGAGATTAGAAAACTTTGAAATCAGCTTTGTATTTCCACTCCTCAGGGATGTCCAAAGGCCCATTCCGTTACAATATCAAAGTAGAAAGTGGTGAATTGGCAATAAATCCACACAAGAGACCTTAACAATAATTCTTCTTTGTTTCACAAAAGTTAATGAAAAACCAAACACAAAATTTTCAAATAATATTTATCAATGTGTATAATTTGTCATCCAAATGCTTTTTAAAAAAGTAATATTCTATTATTACACATTAAATTTATACAGAGGTTTCTCCTAATCCTTAGATTTAAAGATCAAATATTTAATTCTTGTTTAAATCTGAATACAAAGAACATTCACATACTTAATTTTATAGTATTTATTCCAGAACAAGTTATATTCAAAGGTCAAGTGAACAGCGAACATTCCACTTGCAATCAACACATAGTTGTTACAAGGTAATTGGGTTTAAGGTTGGATTTGCCCATTGATTTCTGCTTTGTTAATTGTCCCTTGAATTGGTGGTTAGAAAATCTGGTTGTGATGAAATGTCCCAGGTGAGCATGAATGAATTATCTCAAACCTCAGGACTACAGCGTGCACTCCCATGTGCAAATTTTCCTACCTGCAGCATACAACAAGACAGAAACTTAAACTTTGAGATTTCATTTCCCATACAAGACTGGTTCTTCCAGTCCCCTGGAGGGAGCCCAGTGTGTTTGGAGCCTAAGGGATTCATTTATTTGGAGGCAACTGTGAGCACAGGAAAGAGAAGTGACAAGAGCAGCCTCAATGCCACCTCCAGCCTCCCTGCTAACACCATCCATTTTGCCTGCAGAGGGTGTCCTGCCTCCTCCTAGGCCTTCTGCCTTGTCTGCCTGCACTAGCACTCCCATCCCATCTGTCCTCCAGTTTGCAAAGCCTTCAGATTCCTCAGACCCACTCGGGAGCTCCAGCCTCCACAGTCTTGCCGAACTTAGCCACAACACTGTGGGGCTTGTCATGCCAACGCCATGTGTGTTTGCTTCCCACTGGGTTACACCCACAGGCAGGAAGAACCCTCGTTCACGTCTCTATTCCAGGGTCCCAGCATAGTACCTGCCGAATGTGACTAATGTAGAGATGAGGCCAAGAGAAGGCTGGGTAGAAACACTAACAAGTGGTACTGCGTTTTCAACTGCACCAGAGAGGACAACGCTCACACCCTTCCCCTATCCCCATCTCGACCCTGGGCACACTGGACTCTTCTCATCCTTGCTGGCCTCCCACACACATACCACACACTGCTGGATGAACACAGGATGTAAGTCCGGACTTGATTAGTATGCCCCCCCTCTTTTTTTACCTTATCCTCCTCCTCTTCCCTTGCTGACCTCGTCCCTCGTGTCTTTTTATCATTTCCCAAAGTGGACCCCCATGGCCCTCCAATTGTCTGTGGATGTCAGGACACATCAGTCTCCAAACTCTTAACATTTGCCTAACCTTCTAGTTGTCATTGTTAGTTAAAATATCAAAACCCAGGGAGGAGTCCCGAGGTACAACTCACACAGCCATACTTCATGTGCACACACAGTGAGACACACATCCATTGTAATCAATGCAGGTACATGTATGTGTGTTTATACACATTCAGACAGAGATGCACATCTGTTGTAATCAGTGTAGGTACATGTATGCATACACACACACACACACACACACACACACACACACACGAGACTGACATTCACAAGTCCTGGTATAAAGTTGCAATTTTTCTGGCTGCTATAAAATGTGCCAGTTTTAAAACTGTGCATTATGTTGCTTGCAAACTTATAAATATGTATAAACTCCATTATAAATAAAATGTAGCTGCCGGATGGCATTTTATCTTCCAGCAATGATTGCATGAAGTTATAAATGTTTGTTAATCCTCACTTTTAAACTCATAGCATGGACCTGGGGTTTATGGCATGAAGTGGCATGAAAATATAATCATAGAAGAGGGAGTCATCAGTGTGAGGGCTGGCGACTCACACCTGATAGTGGTTCTCAAAGTCTAGACTGCCCACCAGCATCACTCGCAATTTATCAGAAATGCAAATTCTCGGGCCCATCCAGACTTCCCTAGTCAGGAATGCTGGGGAGGGCCCTCATGGTTTTGATGCCTGCCTTCTACCCCAAGTCTGCTTAGCTCAAGCCTGCTTAGTCCTCTCTGCCCAAGGACTCCCCAGCTTGAGAAGTATGCATAAGTGTGTACAGCACTCGCCTGGACAGCCTTCACTGCTGGGCTGGGTGGGTAAATGCCCAGCTCCTGCCCCGGTGGGTCAGCTCTGAGGTGTGTTCAGCCCTGCCTCCCGTAGTCCCCAGGGAGATTAGTTATCCAAATCCTGGTGACTTGCCTGATCATATTCGCCTCATCAGCTTCCTTCCCTGCCCCACATACATGCAGATCCTCTCTCAGGGTCTGCTTCTGAAGGACCCCAGACTATACGAAGGAATAGAAACACTTTCTCATCATCCCTGTGAGTGACTCACGCTTTTATGCATTTTGAGAAAAAGATGATTAAGTGTAAAGCTAAGGAGGGAAGAACTACTTGCTATTTCCATTGAGGAGAGCTTTAGGCACAAGTCCTAAAGGACAGTACTAAGTCCTACTCTCTGTCCTACATCCGGCCACTGACTACCCTCCGGCAAGTCACCTGGCTCCAGTTTCCTCACTGAAAAACAGTTTCCTCCAGCTGCATTATCCCCTGACTCTCTCTTGTTCATTGTCCTCTGTGGAGCAGCAACAGTACCAGGTTTGCAACATGTTCCAGTAAAGTAGTTTTTCCACTTCTCTTTCTCAAGACCAATTCTAGAAGTTTCACTACAGAACCAGAGTATAATTCTGAAACCCAAGGCCAAAATTTGTCTGCATCCCATAGTTACTTATTTGCAGTCTTTCCACAATTCTCCTTCCTATTTCCAGTCAGGCGGTCACCATTCACAGGAAGGCATGTGTGGTATCTGTACACACTTGGCCAGGGAGATAGAAATGGTGTAGTTTTGCATGAAGCATCTAAGGAAACAATTACCCTTCATGCTTACACATATTCACCACCTGCACAGACCACACAATGGGACTGCACAGCCCTGTGGGGCAGGTGGTGAGCCACAGGCTCAGAGAAATCCAGCAACTAGCACCAGGCCACATGGCTTTGTGTGTGCCAGAGCAGAGGCTGGACAAAGGTGTCCACCACTGCTGACACTGCCCAGGGAGCCTATGATCCAAGGAAAGATGTGTCTGGCCCTCATATGGTGACCAATTCAGGGAAATAAGGATAGGAACATTAGTTTTAAAGCATTACCTATGTAAAGGAGCCATACAGGCATCTGAATCTACCTGAAGGGAAAACCCCACTTCAGGAGTACAGGCTTCTTTAGCAGCCCCGGAAAGGCATGGAGTTAGGACACATGTCCCTGAGCCCAGCGGCCCTTTTGGAGACCACACAAAGTGTTGCTCTGTCCCCTTCCCTTCCTTCCACAGGCCTTTTCCTTCTCACATAGCATGTCAATTTCTGTCCTCATTAGAAATTATCGGTGGTGCTCTTCTCTACCAGGAGACCCTCAGGACACCATGTATGCTGTAATTGGGTCTTTGTCCAATCACCTCAACAGCTGAGACAACCTTAAACAGAATCATTGCTCAAATGAAACATGAGGACTGGTCCTTTGGCCTCTCAAATAAAAAAAGGCCAGAAGTGGTAGCTTAAGCGCAGGATATAGACCGGGAGTTGTTGTCCTGATGCCTGTTTATCAGGCTGTTCACTGAGCTGTTCAGAGTCTCCTTGGTAGTCAAGCCTCACAACTGACTTAAAACAGGGTTGAATGGCCTCATAGGAGGCTCCAAGGCTCTCAGCAGGATCAGAATGTCATTTGAAACACAGCTAATTCATACAGGATGGTGCAGGTAGGATGGGCGGGCGATGAGGGCCTTCAGTGCCACTCCACTGGGCCATTTTTGGACTGTTAGACCCGCTCTGCACTCACAGCCTGGGTCGAGCAGACAGGGACCTGTGAGAGGGGCAGCAACCCTGGAGCATTCCGTGGGCCCAGGTGGCCCTGCAGGGGCGCAGCATACATCCCCCGGCATTTGGAGGCCCTGGAGCACTCAGCGTAGTGCTGCTCTGCCAGCATCTTCGTTTCAAGAGCCCAGCCCTGCCCAAGCAGAGACACAGTTCAAGAAACTGCGGGAGGAGGGCCCCAATCTGGCCAGAGAGGAGGCCCCGTCACTTCTGCCTCCAAATCCTGACCTTAAAGCTCAGCAGAGCTCAAGAAACACAGGGTGAGTGGAGCAGCTCTCCTGCCTGCCAACTGCGCGGCCTCTGGAGCCTCAGTTTCCCCATCTGTGAGTGAGGCTCACAGTGATGCCCATCACTTGGAGCTTGAAGGAAGAGATGAGATGACTCATGTTTGCTCTCACATGATTCACAAATGGAGGGAACAAAGATAAGAAAACCACTGCCATCTGCTATGTCTCGAATCTGCTCCAGTGGCTACAAAGTGCCAATTTTTCCCAGTGGCTCTGTTCCACTGTAAACAATCTTATAATCTGAGCTTAAAAAATGAATATTTTGAATTAATATGGAAACAAAATTTTATCCTCTCAACACTTGTAATTGTCTAAATTGATTCTTATGCAAAAAAAACATGATCTATATCACTTATCACCATTAAGATAAATACTGACTTCAAAGCAGATAGCTACTCAAACTGCAGGTCACCATTTCTTATGTCCCCAAGAGGAAAAATAGGGCAGGTCAAATATTCAGGTGCTCACAGCTCTTAACTCTCGTTTCCTGCCTGCTCTTGCCCCTTCACATTGGCATTTTGGCCTTATGAGTGGGGCACGTGAGACTGTGGAAGGAAAAGCCATTTTATCTGTTTTTATACGTGTGTACACCCACACACAGAGAAGTCAGATGTTTCTGTGTGTCTGTGGGGCTGCAGACCTCCAGGAGATGAATCGGGACAGTTCTCACAGCCACTGCAAAGTCTGCAGGGCAGGAGGTGGAGCCAGCTGCCTCCCTGAACCCCATTCAACCCCACTGCTTCTAGATAACTTGGAGCAAGGTATCCACGCTGCCCCTAAACCAGAACCATTCCAGGAAACGGCAGGATGGTCCAGACTAGTTCCAAATCACTGTAGAACATTCTAGAAGATTGATGCCACTCTCACCTTGGATTCACTGGACCCTCAACGAGCAAAAACTCTAAAGAAGGCTATATACGAAGTCATGGAGTTGCCCCGATCCATCTTCGCCCGTCAGCTCTATCCCATTCCCCCATCCTGGCCACCCCGCCAAAAGTAGAAATGGTGTTCTCACACTGAGCATTAGAAGTTTGCAGAATTAGCACTCATCAGAATTTTAAAAATCTATCTTTAAATCCTCATTCCTAAAACATCAGTTATTACTATCCAACTCCAAGTGTGTATGGAGCATCTTTCTGTTGCACTGATCACGTATGCTATAGGATATCACTGGGAAAGAAGCCAGTATTGCAGCACTGGTGAGAAGGTGCCAACAAACAAATGAATCCTTCAATCTTTTAAAAGACAACATCTGTTAAACCACAAAGTAATCTCAACCCACATAAATTTAAAAAGTCACAAACACTGTCAACTTCTCAACGCCAAATGACCCAGCAGGAATCACAGTGTTTTATCTCGAAAAAAGGAGCCAACACTCAGCATTACGTGGGGCACACATCCTTTTCATGGAACAATTGGGAAACTTGTAGAGACAACCAGTCACTTTACCCACTAATTGCTCCAGAAGCAGAACCTCATATTGATTCTCAAAACTGTAGGCAAAGATCAACCCTGTGGGAAGGGCTGATGCTAATGTCTCCAGGACAGAACTCTGAACGCACATGTTCATATTGTCTTCAGCACAACTCATACACATGCTTTTTTTCTCTCCTGAATATAAGAGAGGAGGCAATTTTACCAACAGCTACCACAGCAGTCTGAAATCAACTGGTCGCCAGAAAGACATGCAAACCAGGACTTTACCCTGATTACCCCTCCACACTTGCTCATTTTGTCAATGTACAGATGAAAACAAGGGAAGCACTTGCCAGTCAAGATCTTCATTACGGAGGCTCATTTGGTGCCATATTTGGCAGTAAAATGAATCCCCAAGAACCCCTGGACAACCAGGGTCAAGGCAGACAGCATTCCTATGCTCAGCATCATGCAAAATACCTGGAGGGATGACTGCTCCTTAGTGAAACTGCAGAAGCTGTCTGATGATAGACACCCCGTGCACCCAGGTGTGATGCCAACAGCCCAGGAGGCATCTCAGAAAAGGAGGAACAGTCATCAGAACCAGCACATCAGAGTGCTTTACATGCAGAGCTAGACCTTTCTGGGCAGCATCTTACCTGATTCTATTACAGTCTCACGTCTGCTACTGATACTCCTGCTTGCCTCTGCTCTCCATATTGTGCTTATTAGGTAAACTGCAGGTAACGCCTTACAGGTGGACTTTCCCAGTGGAATGGGTCAGTTGAATTAGATTTTTGCCCAGACAACTACAGTCGAACTTTTTTCATTAAAAACATACAGCACAAAACATCAGTCTTACATCTTTCTTAGTCTTAAAAAATAGAGATATAAAGAGATCATTTGTACAGGATGTATAGGTATGTACACCTTTACTATGCACATGAGAAACCAGAACAAGTTTGTGAAACCTGCACTTTACAGAAGCCTTCCTCCTGGGGCTTTGGAACAAGGCTCTGAGCCTGCGGGCAGCTGACCGAATTCCCATAGCCCAATACTCATCTACTGGGAAGAACCGAGTCCTCTTGATGACTGGTGCAGTGTCAAGAAAGGGCAGCTGGCTGGTCATGGGTTCCTCTCTACTGGCTGCTGGAGGCAGAGCTCACTTCCAGCGGAAACGATGGGTAAGCTGTTCTCCAGATGGTGGTTGATGAGGTGGCTGATGCTGTCAAAGATCCTGTCCCTTGTCCGGATCTGTGAGGGACACAGAGGGAAAGTTAGTATGACCCACAGGCAGAAAACAAGAACACACTCTGCTTTGTGTCAGCCAGACTACCTGAACTGGAGAGGCACTTCATAAGGGTCTTGGGCCTCCACACACTTTCAGAGTTGGTATCTCTAGTGTCACTGGTCACTGTCACTGGCCAGTCAATTCAGTCTGCTCATCTGTCGACCCCTCCAGGACTGAGCCACAGTATTCCCACCTTCAGCAACCAGGAACTATGATGAGCTCCCCTGCCCTCTGCCAGCCTTCTCTCCTGCTCCTTCTTGCCCTCACAGGCTCTATCCCAGAAACTCCTGTCTAGCCATTCTGCACCACTGACTGGGGTCAGCAGGCTCTCATGGCCTTCTCACCTGCAGTCCCTTGCACTGACTGTCCCTAGAGGCCACCTCCACCCCCAAAATGAGATGACACACGTCCTGTGAAGACCACATTTGAAGAAGGCAGTATGACACCTGGCCAGAAGCAATCTTCAAGTGTTCTCTGGACACAGCCCCCTGGGTCCTTTTCCTCTGAGATGGAATAAGAGATGGGGCAGGATGCAGGCACCTGGCTACACCCATTCACCCTCCATGCCCTTAGATGGCCTTCATGATGGGTCCAGGATCCCTGGGTACCTCGATCTCTCCAGCCTTATTGTAGAAAACCTATCCCTTCTTTGGGGCAACCAGCTATCCCTCAACCCTCCCTCAGGAACTGCAAGGGTAGGTCTATTCTCCTATTCACTTGTGCTAATATTCTTCTTTCCCCAAATTCTTAATCTCACCCCCAACCCTTCCTTAATGTGGCTACTCTTGTCTTTCTCCCTCCATCATCCCATCAATGGGACATCTATCTCTGGGCCTTTGGCCCCAGATCTCACTTCCACCCCAAATCTACACTCCAGGTGTGCATATCAGAAACTCCTGCCTGGCAGTCTGTTCTGGTCTCTATCAATTAGTGGCCAAAAGCAACAGCTCAAATTTTGAAATTAGGATGTTTTCCTCTCCTGGGATCCAGTTCTAAGGCAAGGCTCCCTCCCCACCCATCTCTGTAAGTACCAGAGAGGAAGATGTCTCCTTGGCCACAGGGTCCCCTGACTCTTGGGCATTAAGCCTCAGTGATGATGTAATCTGATGGACACATTCAGGTAGAAATCTTTTTGTAGGACTTGTTGGCATCTTTCTATTGAGGCCACTCAATCTTCCTGGAGCTCTTTAGAATTCCCAACCTAGAAAGAGGCCCCTGGGTGATGAGGGCACTCTACTTCCTTGAAAGCCAAGGGCACTGAGGAGCTCAGCTAGAGACTAGTATTGTCAGCATTCACCTTGACATTGACTCCTTATTCCCACTTCTTAATGATTAACACTCATTTAAATCTAGGGCAATAGGGGTGGACAAAGGAGGATTTATGACAAGGAAGTATCCGGGACAGTGGTCTCAACCTGGACTCATGTCAGAATCACATAAACAGATACATAAACAAAGTCACGCAAAAGAGATAAGTCATATAAATTTACTGCCTAAAGAAATAGGTCAGTTCAGTTCATTCCCATAAGTATTTGTTAAAACTGGGTCTGGCTTCTGCCCAGAGAACTTGCAACCCACAGAGCTATCTGTATGGACCCACCTGCAATATGCTGGAAATACCAATGGCTAATTTAAAACACCCAGCAGCCCAGACACACCTAGAAAAAACTTCTCCAGACACCTAAAAGGATTCTGCTACAGCTATGACACATGGAATGTTACCCCCAGACAATGGTGTGAGGTTGCATAGCAAAGAGGAAATAAACATGAAGATGAAACCTGGTCAGGCTATAGAAAACTAGACTAAAATATGCATATATAGGGAAAAAAGAAAGATATTAATCAATAATCTAAGCTTCCACCCTAGGAAACTAGAACTAGAAGAGCAAATTAAGTCCAAAGTAAGTGGAATGAGAGGAATAATAAAAATTAGAGCAGAAATCAATGAAATTGAAATGGGAAATCAATAGAGAAAAATCGATGATCCCTAAATCATGTTCTTTGAAGAGATCAATACAATTCAATGAGACTTTAACCAGACAAACTAAGAAAAAAGAAAGAATACAAATTACTAATATCGGAAATGAAAAAAAAAAAAGGGTCTTGCTATAGATCTCATGGATATTAAAAGAATAATAAAGAAAAATTATAAACAACTCTATGCCACAAGTTTGATAACTTAGATAAAATGGACCACTTCCTTGAAAGATACAATTTTCCAAAACTCTTAAAAGGAGAAATAGACAATCTGAATAAGCCCATATCAATTAAAGAAATTGAATCGATAAGTAATAATCTTCTAACACAGAAAACAGCAGACACAGATGTTTTATTGGTGAATTCTACATTTAAAGAAAAAATTGTACTGCGTCTCTACAATTCCATTTAGAAGATAGAAGTAGAAGGAATACTTCCTAACTCATTCTGTGAGGCCATTATTACCCTAATATCAAAAGGAGACATAGACAATATAAGAAAAGAAAACTATAGGCCAATACCTTTGTGAACATAGATGCAAAAATCCTCAACAAAATATTAGCAAATTGAATCCAACAAGACATAGAAAGAATTATACATGACCAAATAGGGTTTATCCCAAGTATGTAAGGCTGGTTCAAAATTTGAAAATCAATTAATGTAGTGCATTACATCAACAGGCTAAAGACAAAAAATTACATGATCATATCAATAGATACAGAAAAAAAAGCATTTGATAAAATGTGATACTAATTCATCATAAAAACTTTTAGTAAACTAGAAATAGAGGGGAAATGCCTCCACTTGATGAAGAATATCTACAAAAATCCTACCACAAATATCCTCCTCGATGAGAAACTTGACACTTTCTCACTATGATCAGAAACAAGGCAAGGACGTCCCATCTCATTACTTATTTTCAGCATCATAGTGAAAGTCTTACCTAATGTGATAAGACAAGAAAAAGAAATAAAAGGTAGGCTGATTGGGAAGGAAGAAATAAAACTGTCTGTGTTCACAGATGATATAATTGTCTATGAAGAAAGTCCAAAAGAATTAGCAAAAACAAAAAATTTCCTGGAATAAGTGATTGTAGTGAGGTTGCGGGATACAAGATTAATATGCAAAAGTCAATTGCTTTCTGATATACAAACAATGAACAAGTGGAATTTGAAATTAAAAATATAATAACCTTTATATTAGCACCCCCAAAGTGAAATACTTAGGTATAAATCTAACAAAATATATGCACAATTACACTGGGAAAATTACAAAATTTTGATTAAAAAAATCAAAGAATAAATAAGTAGAGAGATGTCCCATGTTCATGAATAGGAAGACTCAATATTATCAAGATGTCAGTTCTTCCAAATTTGATCTAGAGATTCAGTGTAATCCCAATCAAAATCCTTGTAAGTTATTTTGTGTATATTGCCAAAATGATTCTGAAGTTTATATGGAGAGTTAAAGACCAAGCTTAGGCAATTTAATATTGAAGGAGAAGAACAAGTTTGGGACACTATCTGCCTTCAAGACTTAATAAAGCCACAGTAATCAAGACAATATGGTACTGGCAAAGTAATAGACAAATGGATTAATGGAACAAAATATAGATCCCAGAAATAGACCCCCACAGATATAGTCAACCGACCTTTGACAAAGGAGCAAAGACAACACAATGGAGAAAAGATTGACTTTTCTTGGTGCTAGAACAACTGGATGGAATATGCAAAAAAATGAATCTAGTCACAGACCTTATGCCCTTCATAAAAATTAACTCAAAATGGATGATAGACCTAACTATAAAACAGAAAGCTATAAAACTCCTACAAGATAACATAGGAAAAAACCTAGATGACTATAGATTTGGTGATGACTTTTTAGATATGACATCAAGTACACAATCCATAAAATAAATAATTAATAGACTGAACTTCATTAAAATTAAAAACTTCTGCTCTACAAATGACACTGTCAAGAGAATGAAATGACAAGCTACAGACTGGGAGAAAACATCTGCAAAAGACACATCTGATAAAGGATTGTTATCCAAAATAGACAATGAACTCTTAGAACCAACAATAAGAAAACAAACAACTGGATTTTAAAAATGGGTCAAAACCTTAACAGACAACTCTGTTAAGTGATGGCAAATAAGCATATGAAAAGATGCTCCACATGATATGTCATTATGGGAAATGCAAGTTAAAGTAATGAAGTACCACTACACACCTACTAGAATGGTCAAACTCCAGAACACTGAGAACAACAAATGCTAGTGAGGATGTGGAGCAACAGGAACTCTCATTCATTGCCAGTGGGAATTCAAAATGGTACAACCACTTTGGAAGACAGTTTGATGTTTTTTTACAAAAAAAAAACTAAACCTACTCCTATCATAGGATGTAGCAATCGTGCTCCTTGCTATTTTACTCAAAGTAGTTGAAAACGTACATCTACATAGAAAACATGCACATGAATGTTTATAGTAGCTTCAGCCATCATTGCCAAAACTTTGAAGCAAACAAGATGTCCTTCAGTAGACGAATGGTAAATAAACTGTGGTACATCCAGATAATGGAATATTATTTAGTGCTAAAAAAAAATGAGCTACGAAGCCATGAAAATCAAGGAAAAACCTTAAATGGACATTACTAAGAGAAAGAAACCAATGTGAAAAGTCTACATACTACATGATTCTAACCATATGACATTCTGGAAAAGGTAAAACTATGGAGACAGTAAAAAAAAAATCAGTGGTTTCAAAGATAAGGGGAATGTATAGGCAGAACAGAGAGGGTGATTTTTAAGGCAGTGAAACTATTTTGCAGAATACAATAATGGTGGCTATATGTCATACATTTTCCTAAACCCATGGAATGTACAATGCCAAGAATGATCCTGAGGTTAACTATGGACTCTGGGTGATGATGATGACATGTCAATGTAGGTTCATCAGTTGTAACAAATGTACTCTCTGGTGGAGGTGTGGATAATGAGGGAGGCTGTGCATGAGCAGAGGCATGAGTGGAAAATCTGTACCTTCCTCTTAATTTTGCTCTGAATAGAAAACTTCTCTAAAAACTAAAGTCTACTTTTAAAAAATAATAGACTAAATATTAAAATTGATAGTATTGGGTCAGATGAAGCTTTTAGGAGGAGTAGCTGGTGAGACAGGGTAAAAGTTTCATGAAGTATAGAAGCCAACATCTCCTAATCTTTAAATAAGGACAATTTGGGGTCTCCGAAATTTTTTATAGTAAGGAATTTCTATTTCGGTTTGATTTTTGTAAACAATTATTGCTAAGCGTGTGTTACCTTTTTAAGGCAGAGATCTCCAATGTCCCACACAGCAGCTTAATGAAAAGTATATCTTTTCCCCAGACAGGGACTGCAATGCTCTCTAGGCTCCATAGGTTGTGTGGTTAGCAGGCATCACCCCCAGTGCCCACAAGGGGGAGGTAGAGGGTAGGGGTAGAAGGTGGTGGATCAACCTCAGGATGTCAGTTTTTGGAGTAGAACATGCAGGTTTGGGGCTTGGAGAGCACAGAAGAAACCAAGTGAAGCCTGAGCTCCTGCACTCCACTCCTGGGTCGCCCCCCCCCCCCCCGCCACACACACACGCACACACCCCGATTCTGGACGTTTCTGCCATCGAAGTTGACTAAGCCAAGTTTGGACATCTGTCAGAAAGGACATCGGGTACCTGGGTTTTGCTTTGCAGTCTAGGTTCTCTACCTTGGTGAGCACTGGGAGTGTCCAGGGGTGGAAGAACAAAGTGGGACACAAGAGCATCGCGAGTATGTGGTGAAGTTTGGGGTAGTGCAGGGGGCTGGTTATCTAGCGGGACAGAGGAACGGAGAGCCAAGCTGCAGGCCTGGTTAACTCACACACAGTTACCTTACATGTGAGCTTCAATTCTCTCCCAGATATAGGGTGGCTGGACTAGCCCTTCTGGAATTCTAATGTTTAGTAGGG